>JANTCA010001476.1:0-11984 GCA_024741275.1 Chironex yamaguchii
CGGAGGTGGAAGGAGGAAATGCTGAAATGGGTGCACCAACGGCCTACGAGGCTACGGTTGTGATGATGATGATGACTATGTAGCATTGTATATGTTGCATTATATAGCATTGTATATGTTGCATTATATAGCATTGTATATGTTTCTTTATATAGCATTATATGTTGCATTATATAGCATTGCATATTTTGCCTTCTGGAGCATTTTATATGTCATAATGTATTGCATCGTATGTGTTGCATTATATAACATTTTAATGTCGTATTGCATTGCATCTTATGTGTTGCTTTGTGTTAAATTGTATATATTGTATTGTATTGTATATATTGCATGATATAATATTAAGTTTCATTAACCTGCATTCTATTACATCAAATAACTTGCTAAGTATTACTTTGTATTGCATCGGATTGTGTTACATTGTATATGTTGCATTGTATTGCATTATATATGTTGCATTGTATTGCATTGGATATGTGGCATAGTACTACATTGTATTGCTGTTCCTTGCATTGCCTTGTATTACCTTACATACTGTTTTTATGGTCATGCGTCGTTCTCCTAATTCTGTCCGAGTAATTCTTCTTAAAATCGCATTTTTGGCGCATAGTCGTTTTTCTAAGCGCTCACCAATAGAAATCCCACGATAGGCGGTAACAGGATAATCGCATCCAAAATTTTAAAAATATATGGATTGATTGCTGTATTGCTTGACAATGCTGATATCAGATGCTAGCTAAGACCAGAGATTAAGATATGATGTCCTTTAATGCGATTTTCTCATAAGGTCTAATCTCATGCAACTGTTGAGTCATCCGCTTAAAAATTCCAAACTCATCAGAAATAGCAAGACAACCATATGAGGCAACAGCGATGCATGCTAGATTGATATTATTAAAGACCTTCTTAGGGAGGGAGCATCGCTTCGACTTAAAAACCCTCCTAGTGCCAAAATCAAAGAGTAAAGCGATTGAGAATATATTTGACAATTTGAATATTCTTTTGGGAGTAAATAATGAAGAAACTGATGATAAAAGTTTTAACTTTAAGGATTTGCCAGCTTTAATAACAACCTTAGGAGCGAAATCTATGAACATCAAAACGCGTTATGGAAACGAACTTGACGCAGCTCACATGGTCGATTTCACAATGAGATTGATTATACAATGGCGACAATTTCTGCTGAATCAGGCTCGGCTTGGCTCAAAGGTCTCGGTCAAAGTTCGAGCTTCCCCATCACTAACCTAGACTCAAACCGAGTTTGGTAATCTACGCTCAATACTGGTGTTGTTTGAGAATTGATAAATGATAAATGATCATTATTTTGTATACGACTCTCAAAAAAACACAGCGGCCGCAGGACAAAACCATGGATTACTACTGATGACCTTTCAACTCCACGTTAACAGCATCACCAAGCACCTATAGTCGGCCATCACACAGACAGTCAGTTCGAGCTTGAGTTTTCAAGCATACAACTGTAGCAGAAACCTTTCAAGCAACGTTAGTTGGTGCAGTTGTTTCTATTCGTAGTACTGAAAACGATACTCGTATCAATATCCACGCACATGTTAACAACTACCGTAAAAAATTAGCAAGAGTGTCTTGATAAACATTGCCTAGTCAAAAACTCAACGGTCACTTAAGATAAGCTTCAATCTACGAAACATAACGAAAGTGTAATGATGCAAATTAAAAAAATATCACTACAGAGGGCATCAGAAGGAAGGATTCCAGGATAATATGATGCGAAAAAAGGAGAAGGTCAGAAAAAATCGCATGCTTGAAAAAAGAATGCTAGACAATAGGACGCCAGAAAAAGAGAACTTCAGAACAGAACGATGCCAAAAGAGAATGGCAGGAAAATAAACTGGCAGGAAAAGAGAATGGCAGACAAAACGAATGACAGGAAGAGAGAATGGCAGGAAAAGAGAATGGCAAACAAAGAGAATGGCAAACGAAGAGAATGACAAGAAAAGTAGACAAAGAAAAGTAAACAAAGAGAATGGCAGACAAATAGAATAGCAGGAAAAGAGAATGGCAGGAGAAAGAGAAAACAAAGAGAATGGCAGACAGAGAATGGCAAACAAAGAGAATGGCAGACAAATAGAATAGCAAGAAAATAGAATGACAAGAAAAGTAGACAAAGAAAAGTAAACAAAGAGAATGGCAGACAAATAGAATAGCAGGAAAAGAGAATGGCAGGAAAAGAGAATGGCAAACAAAGAGAATGGCAAACGAAGAGAATGGCAAACGAAGAGAATGGCAAGACAAGAGAAGAGAAAACAAAGAGAATGACAGGAAAAGAGAATGGCAAGAAAAGAGAAGCGAAAACAAAGAGAATGGCAGACAGAGAATGGCAAACAAAGAGAATGGCAGACAAATAGAATAGCAAGAAAATAGAATGACAAGAAAAGTGAAGAGAAAACAAGGAGAATGGCAGACAAAGAGAATGACAAACAAAGAGAATGGCAGACAAAGAGAGTGGCAAGAAAAGAGAAGAGAAAACAAAGAAAATGACAGGAAAAGAGAAGGGCAAGCAAAGAGAATGACGGGAAAAGAGAATGGCAAGAAGAGATAAGAGAAAACAAAGAGAATGGCAGACAAAGAGAATGGCAAGCAAAGAGAATAGAAGACAAAAAGAAGGGCAGACAAAGAGAATGGCACATAACGAGAAGGGCAGACAAAGAGAATGGTACATAAAGGGAAGGGCAGACAAAGAGAAAGGCAAGAAAAGAGAATGTCAAACAAAGAGAAGAGAAAACAAAGAGAATGGCAGGAAAAGAGAATGGCAAACAAAGAGAAGGGCAGGAACAGAGACTGGCAGACAAAGAGAATGGCAGAAAAAGAGAATGGCAGGAAAAGAGAAAGCTAGAAGTAGAAGGCATTGAAGCAAAGGAAAATTTCAGAAAAAAAAAAGACGCCGCGAAAAGAGGACGACAGAAAAGACTATTTCAAAAAGTAGGATCCAGGATAAGAAAGAGAATGCTAGGGAAGGAGAATGGTACAAAAAGAGGATTTAATATAAAGAGGACTCCCGAAAAGAATGTCAGAAGATTAGGACGAGAGAAAAGAAGGATGCCATCACGAGAGGACTACACCAAATGAAGATACCAGGAAAAGAGGATGCTCTATACAGATGACTCCAGAAAAGAAGGATGTAACGGTGTGAGAAGAAGAAGATGCTAGAAAAAAAGGTACCATCAAAAGAGGACGCCAGCAAAATAGGAGGCCATCAAAAGAAAGATGCCAGAAAAGGAGGGCAGAAGATAAAGAGGAAGCTACAGAAAAAAGGAGAATGGAAGGAAAAGAGAAGGGAAAAGAAAGAGAATGGCAGGAAAAGAGAATAGGAGGCCATCAAAAGAAAGATGCCAGAAAAGGAGGGCAGCAGATAAAGAGGAAGTAACAGAAAAAAGATACCAGAGAGTAAGGAAGTCAGAAAGAGGGATTGAAAAGCAACATGGCAGAATAAACTTGTTGATTTCTTAGCAATTACAGCCGAAACTCATGATCAATAGTAGAAGATAGTTGAAGAAATATACGGTGACACAATGGTGTAACATAAAAAAGCAAAAATATGGATCGTTATATTTGTGAGGCTAGAAGCAAATGATTTAATGTTTAAGCGAAAAAAAACCCACTCCTGTGCCCTTAAGCTTTTCCAGGCAAACCTTAGCGAGAAATGAAACAATGATCATTTTGAATATGAATCTAATCCTTTAACAGAAATTAACTCAGAGACTTTACACACTAGATTCATTTTAAGTGGTGATCACAGAAGTAGAATCATTATTGACAAGAGCCCTGTTATTTATCATGTTACTTATGAGATAGAGCTATATTTGTCTAAGGATAAGACGTTTTATAAACTTAATAACAGATCTCACTATTGTTAACCAGTATGACTGATTTACGAAACAACGTTGCACATATTCATCTTAATATGTAACTGTTTTAATTATAGTACTGATAGAGAAGAGGTTAAGGGTTGTTAAGAAACGTGACGTGTACTGTAACAATATCGCTTTGCAAGAATCCAGTGATGACAAATATATTTTGATATGATAGACCAAAGTGACAAACGTAATGTTGTTAGGCCAGTTATGAGACAATGCCTCATTTGTAAGTCATAGGGAACCAAAGTATCAAACTAATTATCCAATGTCTATGTGAGTGTAAAGAAGCTGTTAATTCAAAATTGATTGGAGTTTTTGACATTCCTTTAAATATTGTGTGTAATGAGTTCAGTTTTCATTTTTCAACTCAAACTGTTTGATCTTCACTGGACCAAAAAAGTTATAAACAACATTTATTGAAGATGGGGATGATTCTCGAATTATATTGCAAGAATTGATAAAACATAATGAGCTAGTTGCATTATTTTTCATTTTCATCATCCGTTTGTTTTTTTGTAGTATCGAGCTAAAATAATCATAACCACGTAGTGGGACCCTGTAGTTCTGTGCATCCGCGTTGTTGTTGCTGTTGCATCCAATGGGTTTGAAACATTGGAATTGTCTTCCACACTTTTCAAGTGATCAAACAAGGATTGCGATATGCCGTTGCCACCTTACCACGTGTTTAAAACAAGGTTCATTTTGAGCAGCAGGATTCTCATTGGCCTATTGTTTTGGTGAACAGCATGGATTGGATAGAAGGCTATCAATTCAATATTGGGCTTTGCAGCGTAGACAGATTAAAGCAAAAAAAATTGCTATGTCAATATTCTGCATTGAGCAACTAAAAATGCAAAGGTGAGGTAAAAACATATGGTCTTCTAAGTAATTACCCTCATGGGCGACATCACCTTCCTTATTTGTGCAAAAGCACACTAACACTATGAAAGAAACAATAATTATTTTCGCTTCATAATAATCTACATTGTATGGGCTATGCAAATATCATGTAAAACATTGGTTAATGCCACATTTTCGTCGTGAGTGAGGCACTTAGAGGGTACTATTGCTAGTATTAATGATACATAAAAACGTAGGCAGATAAACATAGCAATGATTACGTCTTAATATAATACAAATACAGGCAACAAACATACAGTGAGGCTGGCTTTTTAACTCTGACATTAAACAGACTTTGTAAGAAACTCGATGTCAAATGATTTAAAAATTACCTTAGATGCAAAGATGGACATTTATTGGCACAATTTAATAGTTTTAAAAAACTTTTTAAGCACAGGGCATCATTTAACGACCAAATAACTAACCTTGTACAAAGCCCTTCTGGACAAAAAGAAACAAGCCCTTGGCCTTTCACCAACAATTTTGCACATTTTTGCCTCAAATTTCTGCCCATTACCTTTGTTGTCTCCTGCCCAATCATAGGCTCGATTTTTTCCTATCGGCCAACTTTTTCTGCTTTATTATAGGACATAACCTTTCCTGTTAATGCAAAACCACAATACTATGGAAAAACCAATATTTGTTTTCACTTCCTAATTGCATTGCATGGGTTATGCAAATATCAGAAATTAAATGTAAAACATTGGTTAATGCTAATTTTTGGTCATGAGTGGAGCACGTAGTTAGTAATATTACTAGTAATAATATTTTTGGTCATGAGTGGGGCACGTAGTTAGTAATATTACTAGTAATAATATTTTTGGTCATGAGTGGAGCACGTAGTTAGTAATATTACTAGTAATAATATTTTTGGTCAAGAGTGGGGCACGTAGTTAGTAATATTACTAGTAATAATATTTTTGTGCGTCTTGTGAAACTAGTTTCGACTGAATCACACTTCAAAGATAAGACATGATCTATACTTAACAGAATGTATCTTAGAATGTATCTCGCGTGAATATCTCAGGGTATTTGGCATAACATAATACAAACTAGAAGCACTCAGAGAGCGGATAATTACGGGTAATAACACGGGTATTCCCCACGACGATGAACTTGCTTGTCACTTTTATCAAGATATCATTACTAAATATGGTAACTTAGTTATTCCCATAAAGACTTTCTCCCTAGCACTATGAAGATATCATTACCAAATATGGTAACTTGGTTATTTCCATAAAGACGTTCTCCCTAGCACTATAAAGATATCATTACTAAATATGGTAACTTGATTATTCCCATAAAGACGTTCACCCTAGCACTATGAAGATATCATTACCAAATATGGTAACTCGGTTATTCCCATAAAGACTTCCTCACTAGCACTATGACGATTTCATTACCGAAAAAGTCATCCAGAATCCAAGGTTTGATTCCGATCATCCAACAAAACTAATGAGCTGGAGCAAGTGAAGCTACCAACACCAAAACTCTCGTCAAAATCCATACATAAGTTTCTCAGTTATCTAAGAGACAGACAGACAGACAAACAAACGAGCCCTGGCAAAAACATAACCTACTAGCGGAGGTAATAACATAATACCGAAAGCTTTTCAGTTGCGGCCTCAGAAAGGAAAGTATAGATATAGGGCAGTCTTTAAAAACAACAAAAAACATGTTCCAGCCAAATATCAATTGCTCCTAGACAACAGCCAACTCTCGCTTGCGAAAATGACTGCCAATACATGCAATTTACTGGAAAATTCAGAATGCGCCACGATGTACAAGGACGAGAATTTGCGGATAATTGGCACAGCTAAATCATTCTTTCATCTAAGTGTATTGGAGTCTGTCTACATTAAAACAAGAAAACCAGTACTCTGTAGGCAGAAAGAGTTCGTTTATTCACTTGGACTTCAAATAATGTTTTGTTTCTTCATTTTCTCTTTCTTTGTTTCCTTTCTCGTTTATGATTGGCTAGTTTCGATACAAGTTTCATATTAAAAGGTTGCCATATACATATACTTTCCTTTCTGACGATTCATACTCTAAGGAGTGTCAGACAAAAAATAGCTTTTAAGCATGTTTTTAGCGCAGTGTCGCAAATTTGCAAATGGATATACTGTTAATTGTATCTTTGACCTTAACTCCTTCTAGCTCCAAATAACTTACATACCTATCTATTCAAAGTGAGACATTGTAAAGGATGTGCTATTCTTAAATTGCTTATCAATGATACGATGATATAAATCATAAAAACTTATCAATGATACGATGATATAAATCATAAAAACTTATCAATGATACGATGATATAAATCATAAAAACTTAAAAATGATTCGTTTTTATACAAATTAAACCTTATTTTTGTCTTGGTTTTTCTGCATCATTGTTGACGTCATATTTTTCTTTACAACCATACTTGCTCCTGCGGGATTTTAAGTTTCAATACCTGTCATTCTCTAAACAGCATTTCTAAATATTTTCACGGTCTTCTCTCAAGCTTCAAATATAGAGATCTCTTCATTAGCTGTCTATATTCCGCAATTTTTCTCATATGATCTTATATATAGACATGGACACAAAATATAAAAGGCTTTAACTCGTTCAGTAATGAAGACAGCTTACATTGAGTATAAAATTATGCTATATCATAAAGTAATAACCCAAGAGTATTGGAGTTTTATCAGCATATAGTTCACAGAGAAACGATGTGATTTGTTCAAAACTAGTTAAAGTTTTACGTTGTCCTATTGTCGCAATTTTTGGCGAGGAAAACGTTCCATCTACGAATTTTCAAACTGCAATGCCTTAGACATACAACAATCATTTTCTCATAATTAATGTAGGGTGAATTCTGTCGCATGAGTATTGTCTTGTTTGAAAATTCGCGAATGGACTGTTTTCGTATCCAAAAGGGCAACGAAGAACGCAGAAACTGAAAATTTCGAAAATTATGACATGCGTATAAGCGTCAGTAGTTTACCATATCAGAATATTACAATCCAAGAGAATTGCTCTCTTTTAACAGCTTGTAGTTCACAGAAAAATTATGTCATTTGCTAAAGGTACAACTAATAAGATATATAATTCGTCCTATTGCCGCTATTTTTGCGAAGAGAACAACCCACCTGTAAATTATCAAACTGCAATACCTTAGTCATGCAATGCTCATTTTGTTATAATTAGTGTAGTATGTATCTCGTCACGTGAGTATTACCTTGTAGGTCGAAAATTTGCAGATAAATTATTCTTTTAAGAACTGTGAAGTTACAAATGTCATGTTTCACTTGCTGGCCCCAGTGCATTGAGAATATAGTTGCGTATTCACCCCTGGGCATTGATTTAAACATAAGTAGAGAAGATGAAGGGAAGTTTATCAATCGTTCATTGAGAATAGGTAGAATACCAAAGGTCGCTGCTTACAGTCTTGGCTGAGATACAAATTAAGTCATACTTGAAAAATTATGTTTAATAATTATGGTAAACATAAACAATTTATTCCAGTAAAGTAGTAATGCTATAATTAATAATAAATCAACAATAACAGCTTACAAAAAACAAATTAATTGGGGTCAATTTATTCAATAACCATCGTGATACACAATTGGCTTTTACAACGGGGGAGGGGGTGCAAAGTGGGTACAGGCTTAGCTGTTGACTCCCCTCCGGAGGCTACCTTAGTCAGAGAAACATAACACGCTCTAAGTGGGGTGCACCAATTGGTTAAGGACACAACTTGGGTTCAGCAAGTCAAGCAAAATAATAAACCCTCAATAAAGCGACATCAAATCCTGGGAGGTAAGCTGGATTATGCCAAGCAAGTCAACTGAGCTGAGTAAACACACACACACACATAGATACACACATACATACATACATACATACATACATACAAACAAAAATATATACATACATACATACATACATACGTACGTACATACATACATACATACATACATACATACATGTATCTTATATATAAGCAGTGATTGAATATTGTAGAGAAAAGTAAATGAGGAAGGCTAATATCGAAGCGTTTTTTGGTAAATATATATCTTGATACACTTAGTGAGATTGGGCTTGAGTATTGTTTATATATCTTTTATACATATATATATATATACGCACATGCTCTTTTTCTTTCTCTCTCTTATCTCACTCCTTTCTCTTTTTTCTGTCTCTATCTCTTTCTTCCTCTCTCTGCCTCTATCTCTGTCTCTTTCTGTCTCACATTCTCTATCTCTCTTTCTCTCTCTGCCTCTCTCTATCTCTGTCTCTTTCTGTCTCTCTTTCTCTCTCTGCCTCTCTCCATCTCTGACTCTTTCTATCTCTCTTTCTTTCCCTGTATCTCTCTATTTCTGTCTCTTTCTCTCTCTCTCTTTCTCTCTCTGTATCTCTCTATCTCTGTCTCTTTACTCTCTCTCTTTCTCTCTCTGTATCTCTCTATCTCTGTCTCTTTCTGTATCTCTCTATCTCTGTCTGCCTCTCTTTCTCTCTCCGCCTCTCCCTATCTCTGTCTCTTTCTATCTCTCCCGTAGTATCTCATTCCTTGTTCTCTTCCTCTTTCAACTGCAGCAGCAAAGTAAAAAAAATGCAGAAACGACAACAAATAAAATACTGCACAATTGCCCGTGATTGTATAAACTCAGCAAGCTCCATTTTTACTCAAGCGTTCATTTAGCATGGCCATCAGTAATCTCATGCTTATTTCATACGCTTGTTATGTCAGATTCTTAGCTTCCAAGTATACATTTTAGCAACTGCTGTATACTATCTAACCAATTTCGGTTGTCAGATGATGTAAAATACTCATCGTAGTAAAATTTAACATTTGGCGATTCCCTCTAATCTGTACGTCTCTTATCAGATCCAAATAATTAATGCCGAGGCCCGGGAGGAATTAACAAAATGACAAGCGAAGCCTGTCCTCCACAATGAAACGATAGCCGGAGATGTTTGCTAAAACCTCATCTTAGCTCTTAGTTATTATTACACTAATTACAATCATTATTGCACAATAAAAGGTAAAATCTATCAACATACCTTTCGTTTGGCGTTGAAATTTCCCCAGTCTCTCTCCTTAAGGATCCAATTTTCTGCAAAGTGTTCAAGAAATAGCAGAACACACACGTTTTCTACACGACGCTAAGACTAGATCACTTTGGGTGATATGTATATGCACAAGAACATTAAATATAATAAGAATGCTTTTAATTGTTTCCCTTGAGAAAATATTTGTCTGTGTTATACAATGCCATTTACGCTTGGACGAGAAAAACACCTTGGCTCGTCCTTCGGAGAATGTCAAGCAAACGATTACATGAAACCCTGGACTTCAGAGCTGTTCACTGTATTCTATGTTTATAAATTGTTATCAGCACTATTTTAACATATTAATAATAATACCTTGTTAAACAGTAATGAAAACAAACTTTGCAGTCCAGCAGATGTTTTATACAAGCATGTAAATTTCACTCTGCTGAAATCGATGCAAATTACAAATAAGATTCCCCAAAATCGTCAAACTAAGAAATATAATCTGTACCTCATGATGTGAAAAATAAACACAAGGCTCTTTGCTCTGAAATACCTTAGTAATATTAGACATTTGACTGGATTATCGAGGATACGGTAACTGGATCTTGATCATCCAGTATCCTTTGATTCTCGCTTTAATAAAATCAAGAGAAGTAGGGTTGAAAAACCAAGAACGTTGTAATGCAGAGGGTACTATCACAGCTTCCTGTTTACTCTCAAGAGGTAACCAAGCGAGTTAAAAGTATAGTAAGCTTTCAACTGTTCTCGAAGGTGTCCTTAAACAACCTCTTGGGAAAGGCCATGAGTGTTACTCATCTTTATCTTCCATGTTTACCAATGCATTATATTGTATGACCTTGATACTTTCAACGTGAAATCAGACATGACGAAGGTTCTGTTTGTTGGATGACACTAAACAGTGGTCATATTTTGCTGGTGTTTTTTTGAGAATGACTTCACCCGAGCACTTGACTGATGCCGCATTCATGGTGCGAGGGTACATTGTTCGTATCAAAGTTATTAACCCTCCGTCTGACCTTTTCACTTTGAAACATGACGAATATCCCTTTTATCTTGGAATAGTCAGACAATAGTACTTGCAGAACATTCGCCTTAAGCCTTCATCAGTTTCAGACATTTGTAGCACCTCAACAGACACAGTGCTTTTCATGAATTCATATAACCCGAAAAAAGTCCTTGCCCTGATGACACCGAGGTTTGAGTGTTGAAGAGTCAGAATATTGTGATGAAGATACAATCGAAACGTCAATGAATTGGTGTATTTTTTGAGTCTTATATATAATATTTATACACTTAGGAGGTTGGCCTTTTGAGTAGATTATATATCTATATCTATATATGCACCTCAAATATATCTATATATACCCATTAAGTCAAGAGACTTTGATTAAGGATTTTTAGTTTTCAAGAAGATGCAAGTCGAAGGGTAAAATGGAAGTCCGTTTATTTAATAGGGAAATATTTAAGTCGTAACGAGCAGTGCTGTTTGAGCTCATGAAGAATTATAGATACGTGTATAGATGTATATGATATTGAAATAAGTAATTTATCAATTTAAAGCCCTTTTAAAAATTTCATTCTAAATGTAACTAAATAAATTTGTTAATGATTGTAACCGTCACATTTACTACCACTTATACAATATCCAGCTAAATTTTCCATTTTAAATGGATCTAGCTAGAGTGGATCTGTAAATCGACCCTACTCAACTAATACATCCACCGTATTTAAACGACCAAGTTCCCAAGGAAGTCTTATAAACGTGGTTTCGTTTGGATGTATTTTTTTCATTCTGCATCGTAGTCGAAGATTTCCTGGATGTAATTGATAATTACCACGCCCTAATACTGAGAGGACAATGAGAGAACGTGAAGGACCTACATACTTTGAGCCGATATGAAGTGTAAAGACAACAGTAACACAAAAATTTAGCAAGCAAATATTTATCATTGATTTAAAATTTCGTGCAACTGGTCATGTAAAGCTGTTTTTAATAGTTCTAAAAACACCTCTTAAGCGCTGTTCAAACCTCCTAGTTCTTATCCGTCGACCTTAATAGACCACTTTCGCAATGACGTCAAACGGCTTTTGATAGCGAGGTGCCATATCGAAAACGAGAATACCGAT
>JANTCA010001477.1:0-11983 GCA_024741275.1 Chironex yamaguchii
GAAATAGGTTGTATATAAGAAATAGGTTGTATGCAAGAAATAGGTTGTATACAAGAAATAGGTTATATACATGAAATAGGTTGTATACAGGAAATAGGTTGTATACAAGAAATAGGTTGTATAAATGAAATTAGTTGTATACAAGAAATAGGTTGTCTTATATGAAATAGGTTGTATACAAGAAATAGGTTGTATGCAAGGAATAGGTTTTATACAAGAAATAGGTTGTATACAAGAAATAGGTTTTATGCAAGAAATAGGTTGTATACAAGAAATGAGTTGTATACAAGAAATAGGTTGTATACAAGAAAAAGGTTGTATACAAGAAATGGGTTGGCTACAAGAAATAAGTTGTATGCAAGAAATAGGTTGTATACAAGATATAGGTTGTATACAAGAAATAGGTTGTTTACAAGAAATAGGTTGTTTACATGAAATAAGTTGTATACAAGACATAAATTGTATACAGAGGTTTTAGTTGATCGAATGCTAAATCTGATAGTTTCTTGAGTTTACAGTTTACTAATACAGTCATTTTCAAAAGAAGGAAAGATAGAGGAAAGAAATATTTCCTCAAAGTAAAAGCAACAATGTGATGTAAATCTATAAAGACGTAAAGAATATTATTTTCCCTTAACACAAAGCACATCGAATAAGAATTTTCCTTGGGTGATAAACACGAGCTAGATTTCAAAAACAAGATATTAAATGCTCTTTCAAGACATTATTTATCTGGTAAGATTGTACTTTGGTTATGGTAGCTTTCAACAAAAGGGAAAAATTTGTTTCTGAAAAATATTAATGCCATATAAGAAATTTCATATAAATATCTAGATCATCCGCAATCATACTAATGGAATGATTCAATTTGCTCTCAGGATCACCATCACAATCTGTTCAGACGTGCTGTTTTGTACAATGGGCCTATGCTAAACAACGATTCCCGATTTGTTTCAACATCGAACTTTGACACCATAAGATGCCCTTTCTGCTGTTATTGCCCTCGCCACATCATCAAGCGTCTGATGCCTCTGGTCATAGGTGACTTTATGACGTCATATTTTAATTTTGCGTTACTACAAAGCTCTACACCTAGAAGAGAAGTAATGGAGCTTGACATCTAAGTGATTAAAGTGTGTGCTCAAAGGGTCATTGCCAGTGTTATGTGCTGTGTTGTGGCAAAGGTTGAATGTCAGGAAGTGCTAAACTGAGC
Source organism: Chironex yamaguchii (assembly GCA_024741275.1). Lineage (NCBI taxonomy): Eukaryota > Metazoa > Cnidaria > Cubozoa > Chirodropida > Chirodropidae > Chironex > Chironex yamaguchii. Next base: position 1,214 of record JANTCA010001477.1, read on the forward strand.
GAAGAACATTTTTCTTTTTCCTTTCGTTGTTATGAGGAATGTATGGCTAATGTTGAATTTGATTGCTACCTGACTATGTCGAGGGTCACTAATTTATTGAAATAAATGCAGTTAAATGAAACTCACCTATTCTTTACTGCAAAGGCTGACGAGAAGATCCCGAAATATATGAAAAGCCGAAGAAAAGTAAATCAAACCTTTTTACCCGTGTTCACTGAAATTGCAAAACACTTTCTCCAAAGATCTAATGAATACAACAATACTAGAAATATACGGTTATAGAAGTCGATACCCGTTACTTGTCAATAATGGATTCTAATCTCGTCATTACATAAGTCGTACTATAAAATAGAGAAAATAATAGTATCTAGGTAGCCAGTTGTTGCCTCCACTTTGAGAACATGAAAGTAATGGGAACGCCTTTATAATTTACAATACAAAGTGAATTTCTTAATAATTAATTGGCTTACTTTAATTCACAAAATAATTGACGCCACATGAAGGAAAGATCTCTTTGAAAATAGTAGCTTGACATATGACATAAAAGTTACTTTTCTCTCTTGTTTACCTTTATGTGGAAGGTATGTGAGATTTTAATATTTTGAATGTAATAGAAATTTACGCCTCTACAGATTGGGGTTTAAAGTACATTAATTACGCACAACCAAGATAAAACAATCCATTGATGAATTTAGAACTTCAGGGATCACAGCTGAGACGTAATATTTTTGTTTTCATACAAAGATGGGTGTAAGCCACAAGTACAGGGATGTTGGTTTGGTTGCTAGTTTAGGCTGATTTTATTGTGATTTAGCGGTGTAACACTGAGGTAACAAGATGGATGATAATTAATGAGTACACTAACATCTAAGTTTCGGGGATCCGGAATACTTTCACATAAGCACGGGTAACTGGTTGTAGCGAACTAGCTTTCCGACTGGTGTCTAGATGGGGTGCTCCCAGAATAAATTTGGAACCTGGCTGTACAAATCCTCCGAGAATGAGAGACACACCCTTTTAACAGCAAAGATATAATAAAACCAAACGTTTATTTTACCTGTCTTTTCTTCTTTATTTATAAAATGCTATTGATGATCTACTATTGTAATCATGTGGATATCATACTGCACACTTTCCATTACAAGAGCAATGAAGATCTTATATACATCACATGTTGCAAATTAGCTTTATCTTATTTTCTGACATCCGGAAAATTGCCCAGATCAAATAGAAAAGTTTCAATATTGACTTCCGAAGTCGGCAATTGAATGTAGTACAATATCAGGTAGAGACGTACCGTTTCTCCAATTAGTTTCCTATTTCAGTTACTACTGAGTGTATACCAAAGTCAGTACAGAATTTCATAATGAAGTACTACGGAAAATTTAGAATGAGATTTACAACAGGAAGCTTCAAAACAGACTGGCAACAGTTAGAAGTGGGAATAGCAGCAGGATGCACCATCTCAGTGATTCTCTTTGTGCTCGTTAAGGAGATGATACTAAGATCAACAAATTGCGAGGGTACACTAGTAAAGACACCGCTAAGAGCATTTATGGATGATATAACAGTCAAATCGAAAAGTGCTGTAGGGATGGAGGAGGTGTTGACCCAACTTGACAGTTTAATCATTTGGCTTAGGATGAATTTCAAAGCAAAGAAATCGAGGAGTTGGACTTATGTGAAAGGGAAACAGAAGGAGGTTAGATTTACTACAGGTGGTGAAAGCATGCCAACAGTAAAAGAACAACCAGTGAAAAGTTTGGGAAGATGGTATAAAGGAAATTTGAGTGATAGGTTTCAGGGAAAAGCTCTACTAAAGGAGGCAGACAGTGGTCTAAAGGCAATAGTTAAGACAGAATTACCTGGGAAATTCAAATACTGGTGCCTGCAGTTTGGCCTGTACCCACGTCTTTTGTGGTCCTTGCAGATGTATGAGATACTACTGACTTGGCTTGAAAGGATTGAGCAACGGTGTACAGTGCATATTAGGAAATGACTACGCTTACCAAAGATGTTAAACACAACTGCCCTCTTTGGAAAGACTGGGCAGTTACAACTCCCAATCACTTCAATTCTACGTATAAAGCTACAAAGGTCCGTACGGTAATGATGCTTCGGTACTCGAATGATACGGAGATTAAAGAAGACCCACCTGAAGTTAGAACAGGAAGAAAATGGAAAGCTGAAGAAGCTACGGATGAGGCAATAAAGGTCTTGGAACAGGCAGACATCATTGGAGCTGTACAGAAATCAAACGAAGGACTAGGCAAGCAGAACTTTAAACCTTTCTGTATGAGCAGTGCTAGAAAGAAAAGAGATGCCTTCGTATATGTGTGCGGTGGGAGGAATGTGTTGTGGAGAGAAAGATTGGTTGGAAAGAAACCTGGGCATGGGAACTTGCAAGAATATCCTTTTTGATAAGATCCACGTATGATACTATGCCAACACCAATGAACCTTGTTCGTTGGATTCGCCAATTTCAGCTGGTTTCACCAGAAATTTACTTTGATGAGAAGTTGGCCATGTTTGTTGCTCTGGTAATGTTTAGGCTTTTTACCTCGATTTGGTTTTGTCCGTGTAACAGAGGCTTGATCGGCACAAACTTTGCTGATGTGACCTTTCCATTTACATTGATGACATAGAACATCACGGAATTTACAAGCCTGTGGAAACTGGAGAAAACCTGTGGTTTTGGATTGACAGTCCAATATGATCCAACTCGATTGGTCTGGTGACCCCATCACGTCCTTACTGGCATTAGATATCAGCTCATCAGCCGTACATTTGGTCTTGGCCATCTCAAAAGGGAGTTCACAGATGGTAAGCAGATGGCATTGAGATGTATGCATCTTTGGATGAAGTCCTGACAAAGTACAATCTCATTGAAGACTTGCGACATCGCAGTGAAAGCATACTTAAAAGCCTTTTTCGTGCAACATTCTTCAGGGTACGAATCATCACAGAGGAAAGTATATGTATATGGCAACCTCTCTTATACAAAACATGTAACAACAGTTTACTGAAAAGCTACTTTTACTGGTCAGTTGTTCTTCAGGTTAATCCTAAAGCAGATCTTCTGTACCACAGATTTCCACGAAAATCTTGGATCAAGCAAGAAACCTCTCTGACTATAGGAAGTGTAATCGAAAGTGTTTTACAGTAAGCAAGGAACTGTCTTCTTATAAACCAGACACAAAATGTTCGGTTATTCCCCTGAAGTGGTTTATACCCCTCTCTAAACAGTGTTTTATGAAATCACAGACGTTTTGAACACTAATTGTCGAGGTTGAAAACTACCCATTGTGGAGGAAACATCACGTTTTGTGTCTATTTGGATGGTTTAGCAGAATGAAGCAAGATCAAGAAAATTTTAGTCTTCAGCTTTTCAGAACGTCTGTTTGGTAGAGGGAGAGTACTACCTGAAAGGTTTGATATTCTTGACAAATGGGATGCCTTTGACGACCTCTTCAATTTTTATGCCCTCCATATTTACAGCTACTGGGTGCATTGTGGCAGCTATGCCCAACAGTAACCCAACAGTAACTGACTTTGTTTTGAAAATCCCGACCTTTAGCGACACAGTTGAATCCATAGTGTCATTTCCTGAGTTGCAGGCCTTTTCTGTTATCACCATTTTCTGGGTCGGTGTAAAGCGCCAAAATGTCTTTGTAAGCACGGTGCCCTTTCATCCATTAATTTTGAGCCCTGCTCTTGACTTTGTATCACTTTAGACTTAAATAGTGGATAACAATGTAATATCATTTACAATTAAAACTTGGACGACAGCAGCCATATATTTTCGTGGACTTCCAAAAAACGCTTATCGCAAAGGCGTAGACGAGTAAAGGTAGTTAGAAGCCTAAAGTGCTTGAAAAATATGCTATAGAAAGCGCATGTTAGGCTTCTGGCGGAAGTTCTTGCAACGCGTAAATTACAGAGGAGGATTCCCATATGTTCTGTAGTGAATAGCAACTGCTAGATATTCTAACGACTACCACAACAAGGCGAGTAGTCGTTCCGGATGATAATCACGATAGCGACGATGACGATGATGAAAGTTTAAGTAGACAGTAGTAAGGTTGAGATTTGGAAATATATCAAAATAGAGTATTAGAGTTAGTAAAATTTGCACTTAAACCAACAATCCCTCCAAAATACACTTTGAAAGTATTCTTTTCAAGAGCAGAGGAATATTGAACTCTACTGAAGAACAAATTTGTCTATCAAGTTTCTTTTCCTTTTCATTTTTCTCATTCTCTACACAGTACGGCTGTACTTATAGCTACATATTGCTAGCAATAGTCACTTTGAATTTACCAATTAAGTTAGTGGAGATCTGTCCTCTTCTTTACAAAAGAAAATTGTATGTGCCTAGTAAATAGTACCATAAGGAATCCATTATTTCGTGACGACAGGACAAAGTGTCTACAATAGTCAGTATCTCTAACACGGGACATTACCTTCTACGTTACAAATATTACTATACATCTATGACATTGTGCAATATACATTTATACATTAATACTAAATAACCAACTTCGTCCATTTAATATTTACATCAATAATCTACCCTTGTGTCTGATTAATTCAACTCGCATTAAAAATCAGTCACGATTGTCGAGACCAACTGTCGATTTAAGTATTTATGTCATATATTCCTTTGTCTCTAGTTAAAGGTAATGAGTGGTCATCACAACATATTTGTTACAATACTTTTCACTTGTTCGGCATTGCAAATGTCGAGAACATAAACTTTAGCAAAGAATCTCTAAAACCTATACATTTTGGTCTGTTGAGCTAGGGCAAGTATAAAACATATACTCGTAAACTAATAACTTACCAAATAGTTTGCTACGCCTGACTGACAGGAACCTTTCTTTAATGCCAATATACGCACAAAGTCCTGTCACTGTGATGCACCTTCTATATACATTGTCACTCATCAAGACATTAGAAACTTTGTGGGTAATATATTCAATTCCCGGGTGATGACATGGCTTTACATCCTTCGTATAAACCTATCCTACTACTTGCAAAATTTACAACTTAGAAATTTTATGGATCCACCCTTAAATGTCAAGTTACAAAAAACTGTTCGCAGAACAAATACGGCTGCTATATCAAGGGAATAGCAAGACAGAATACATAGAGATTGCCTAAGGCCTATTCCTGTACAATTCTTCTCTTGGTTGACTGCATCCAAGCCATTCCCGGTGCAATAACAAACGGCCTGAACAAGATTACGCTATCCAACTCTTGTGCCGTCCGTCTTATCTCCATTTCTGTTGCTGAGTTGCTACGCGTGTCGGGTAAACGAATGGCAGAGGATATCAGTTACTGTCGACAATACCACTTCAAAAACACTCATGTCAGATGTTAACTAGGGTTTAATATTTTTCCCCTCCGTCAAACGACGTTTTTAATTGTCGCAAGGCACGGCACAGCACATCTTGCCAAGCAAAGCGACTCTTTCAAGAGACAGTAATTATACGCAATGCTGAAACATGAACACTAAGGCAATATTTCTAGTCTCCTACACTCCTGAAACTACGGCATATATACACTCTTTTCTATAAGAAGCTAAGATTTTCTCAATATCAAAAGTTTCTTTTTCTGATGCCAAAACCAGATAGTTGTCAACTTTTATACATCTATATCTATATCTATCTCTCTCTCTACATATATGTCTAAATATATATATATATCTAAAAATAAAACAAGAAAGCTTGATACGTTTTACAAACTAAAATTTAAAAGAATAAACGTGAATACCAATCAACGGTAGTTGAATAACACAACAAAACCAACATAAGAAACGAATCAAGAAATGTGCCTACATTTTTCGCTTATTCATCAGCAACTAGTTTAATAACGTGCAAAGCTCATTTTTTGCAAAAACTTTTCATGAAATAAAATTATTGGCAGCAATATTGTTTCGAAACAGCTAATTTACACTTACATTGACAAACAGAGGAAGCAATTTTGGTACAGACATGTGACGTATAATTGAAGTTCAATTCTCGAGGTTTTATTTTCACTTCCAAACATCTGCTAATTTGTTATTAAGCAAAAACTTAATGTCCACTTCTCTCATCCCGCAACTCACCTGTTCAAGCTGATCAAGCCAAAGAAAGCTCAACAACTACTTCATTGATTATATCTGTTTTCAATGCCATTTAACACAGACGTCGCACTCGTAACTAAATATAAAAAACCCATTTATGTTCTTTGAGCCAGCCAAATTTGACAGTTATCTCCATATTACACCTGAACTCAAACAGGTTCTTAAAAACGTCTTCCATAGGTAGATTTTAATTTCTATATTTCAAACCCAGTCCCGCGGGTTCTTCCAAATATGCAGAGTCCGATATTCTTCAGTTCCCGGCTGCACTTTACGATTGTAGTCAAAGCGAGCCGTTAGAGGAATAGCTACCATAACACTTTCAATCCTGGCCTGCGGTACCAATATTCCAAATCGGAATCCTCGGTCGTACATCATCGTAAACTCTACATGCCTGAAAACGAGAGTAAAATACAAGGGGGTTAAAGTAACAGCTAGCATAACTTCTGCACTATACAGGTTAGTTGCCATGTCAGTGGCCTCTTAGAAAATTTGACATTTGAATGGATAATACAGACCTGGCGGCTGGCAGAATACATATTCAACTCACCTTCCCTTTAAATTCGAGTAAGATGTACTGTGGCCTTGGATACAGTGAAAATAAGCGTTCATTATAGAAATGGCATGGCAGTAAAGCAAGATGTACTGTGGCCTTAGATACAGTGAAAAAAAGCGTTCATTATAGAAATGGCGTGGCAGTAAAGCAAAAAAATCTTCACATACAAGAAACAAGGAGCAGTACCAGGACACCACAATCAAAAGCATTACCATTATCAAGGTTATTCCCATTAATAACATCATCAACAACAGTATGTTCAACAGTTACATCTAACACTCCAATTTACAGAAGAAAAGGAACAAGATACTTTGTTACCTTTTTTGACGTTTTGGAGGCTAATTTAATAGCACCACTTTATCAAAAAACCCACACTTTTACTAGCCAGTGCTTTCGCGGGCATCCTTTTTGTCCAAAAAATGGAAAACCAAGCTCACCAGAACACTTGTCAATAGAGCAATTTGCATCTGTTCAAAATTAAATTCAGAGCCACGGAAAATAAAATCCATTCTCCTTGAAAACGGGTATCCAGAGGAGGTTGTTTACAAACTTTTGCAAGAAGATAACTGATTTTTAGCCGAAAATACTTTTGGGCCTCAGAAATTTCCTGTATGCTTAAAACTCCCTTGGGTAGGCAATGTTTCAGTCCACACAGAAACACAGATAAAAAAACCCGTAGTAAAATAATTATCTGATGTCAACCCCAGAATTGTTCTCACGACTATGAAGATCTTAGCATCCATTCATAAGGATTGCATACCTACCACACAAAAAGTTTAGTTTTATCCGAATTTCTGTGCAGATGTGAAGCCCTGTACGTAAGTCGCACTTTTTAAAAACTGGGTTACAGCATTAAATACTAGTTTCCAACCAGTGTACACCAAGCATGAGTACCCTCTAGAAACGGCCAAACTTGCGCTTGCAAAGCTAAAATGACCTCCAAAACATGCGGTTCTGCCATAGACAAACATTTACTGGAACATTCAGACTGCACAAAAATGTACAAGGACGAACATTTTCGAATAATTGGCATAGCTACAATACTAGACAAAAGTCCTGGGACACTTCCAATTTCGCAAGTGTGGCATGCATCTACTAAACCCCTCCTCGCCCCCCCCCTACCCCTCACAAAAACTGCATTTTGAGACAAGTGCATATAAAATCGTGACTACAAATATCGGGTGGACAGAACAACATTGTTTAAGGGGCAATGGGGGATCGACTGAATCCTATGGGGAAAGACGTTTTGGGGTTGATAGCGATTTTAAAGATTTCTAAGTGTCCCAAGGGGTTTTGTCTAGGATTGTAGATCATGCTTCCAAATAAGTGTATTGCAGTCTCTGTACTTTAAAACAAGATAACCAGGACTCTGTGGGCAGAAAGAAATCGTTTTTTCACTTGGATGTTTCAACAATGCTTGGTTTTTTCATTTTCTTTTGGTCCTTTCCTTTCTTGTTTATGATTTGCCAGTTTTCATTCATGCTTCAATAAAAAGGTTACCATAGATCTACACTTTCCCTTCTGACGATTCATACTCTGATGAAGTGTCAGACGTAAAATGCTTTTAAGTATGTTTTTATCGAGATGTCGCAAACTTTCAAGGCGATTTTCAAGCTTTATACAACAAAAAGATTGTTCAACTCCTTTCTAAACTGATGTATTTCATCTAAAATGTGTGACATGATTTGATCTGTGTAAAAAATCCTACGGTCCATTCATACAATAGGTTAAAGAGAGTTGTTAAGAGGTTAAAATCATTATCCATGCCCAACGTTTTTCAAGCATTATTCGTTATCTGCACCATGGGAATTTTGGAACAATTTTTCTGACATAGTTACATGTTCTTACTTTACTCAATCCAGCACGCAACCTTTAAAGGGTAATGTGTATGGATCACTCACCTACTCATCCCTTAACTCTTTGTGTCGAGGGGGTGGAACGACAGCCGCCATCTTGCTAACTCTACTCCATTCCTCCCTGTCCCAGACCCTCTCGTACAGTTGCCGTTCCCTAAACCTGGTCCAGCCCTCAATGTTGTCGATCCACATCAGCCGTGGTCTTCGTCTGTCTCTCCTTCCATCTGTCTTTCCCTGTAGGGCAGTTTTATCCAAACTTTGACTTCTCGTCCCATGCCCAGACTATGAGAGCTTTAGTTTCTTGATCGTTTCTAGTAGAGGTGTTTGGTTTCCTGCTTCTCTTTCTATCCTTTATCTTATGTACTCATTGGTCTTCCTTTCTCTGTACGAGACTCCCAAAACCCATCGATAGCACTAGTATTCAAAAGCCTGCAACTTTTTCTCTTATCGTCCAGCTTGAGCTTCCATAGGTAACAGCTGTTGTAACCACTGCCTTGCACAAGTTGACTTATATTTTGATTGGAATCTCCTTGCTTTTCCAAACGGTATTTAGCTTAGCCATCTGTGCAGTAGCCAGCCTCAGGCGACTTTCTATTTTAGTGCAGCTCCTTCCGTCCTCTGTGATGGAACCTAAATATTTAAATGACTGTACTTGTTCGGCTAGGTTAAGGCTACTGACAAGGATCTTGCTCTTCTCGCTGCTTACTTCTGTTCCAAATCGGCTGGCCACCTCTTGTAATGATGGAGTTAATCTTTGGAGTTCTTCTTCTGAACCAGCCATCAGGTCGGCACAGCTGAGGTTGCTGTAATTCACTCCTCCTTGCATGTTGTGCTCCAGGTTCTTTGCATAACATGCCCCAGAAACATGTGGAAAAGAGTGCGTGCAGGTAAACATCCCTGTCTCACCCCTACAGATGCTTGAAAGAACTGGCCACGCTCACCGTCCAGAATGACTGCACTTTTTACATCACGGTACAGTGCCTCTATGAGCTCCACTAGTTTTTCATTGATGTTGTACATTCGAAGGGTTTGCCACATGCCCTAGTGCCACACAAGGTCAAACGCCTTCTTAAAGTATATAAAGTTGTCGAAAATGCTCTTTTGATCTTCCAAACATTTTTCTACCAACACTGTTATTAAAGTAAATCTATGGTCAACGGTGCTCCATCCTGTTCTGAATCCAGCTTGCTTTTCTGCCAGGCTGTCATCTGCATTTCTTTGTAGCCTCTTCAGAATGTTGCGAAGGAGGACCTTGCTTGCGTGACTAATTAAACTCAGCGTTCGACAATTCTTGCATTATCGCCCTTTTTGGCAATGGAGACGATCAGTGACGTTGTCCATTGCTCAGGCTACTTCTTTGCTGTCCATATCTGTGCAGTCTGTGCAATACAGTTAGCATCTCCTGTCCAGCACTTTTCATTAGTTCAGCATGTATTTTATCGATTCCTGGTGATTTGTCTCTCTTTAGATGTTTTACAGCTGCTTCTACCTCTTTCCGTAAGATTGGTAGCTTATCCTTGTCACTGTTTATTGCTGTTTCCCTTTTCGATTTTTTAAACAATCCATACATGACGACGAAAATTAGTCCAATGCTCCTCCTCCCCGATATCCTCACCATCACGTATGGGTCTCTGCGCGACGTCAAGTTTGACGGGAATAATCGAGAACAAAGACTTTGAAAGCCTTACCTTAAAAAGTTAATAACTCAGGACACAGTAATGACTCAATAAAAATATACTTGGTTATTGCAGGTGAATAAAATTGTGAGAACATAAGGAAAAATCCACACTGCAAAATCATGTCGGTTGCACTTCAGCAGCAACGAAGACTACCATTCAGGACCTTCTATGCAACAAACTACAAAATAAGGAGTAAAAAACTAATCTTCATTTCTTTGCATAGGCAAAGGTTACGGGCAACAACATGAGGTGCAGCTGACATAAATTATCCCTGCTTCTCATACCTATGACAGCAGACCCTTCCACAAAAATTCGATTCAGGTCTTCAAAACCATTTCACGTCTCCCTTCCAATCACCTCTTTTTGTACTACCAACTAGACGTTACATTTCCTTTACATGTCGTCCTGCGTCACAGCAGATATACTGACCCTATCAGCTAAAATGACACCACATTCGTTAGGCTTTCAGCACCTCTTCTTAACTTTATTCTACCTGTCATCTAGAAATAGCAGTTTCTTCGGCTTTCAATACCTTCCTTCATTTGAGCAACGATA
>JANTCA010001478.1:0-11982 GCA_024741275.1 Chironex yamaguchii
AGCAAACCAACAGGCAAACCGACAAACAAACCAACAAGGAAACCGGGAAGCAAACCAACAGGCAAACCGACAAACAAACCAACAGGCAAACCGACAAACAAACCAACAAACAAACAAGCTCCGCGAAAATACAACCTTGGTGGAGGTTAAAAAAACAATGCTTAAGTGAGGTGCAGATCCTGGGTTTTAAATCTCGCGCGCATTTTTTAAACTCGTCCCAGTCTTTTTCCATGTCTTCCTCCTTCAAATACACATTCAATTTTCAAAGCAAGTTACAAATGGAGGATGACTTATTTTGCAGTTAATCGCCTTTTGTGGTCAGCTATTCAGCAAAGACAAAGCTTAGAATTCCTTGCCGCTTAGCAGTTACACTTGACTGTTCTTAAGAAAGATCTTGAGGCGACTTTTAGGGATCAAAGTCGCTGTTACTTTGCACATTCATCGGATGACTGCTATGGACCTGATGTTTATCACTTGAGAATATATTGGGTTAACATTGAAAAATGGAAAGTGAAAACCTTGTACAGTTTCTTGAAAGCTGCCAAGCTCATCTGCATTCGGTAGGTAAATCTTTCCTGCTTTAAATGCTGAGCTGGGGTAAGATACTTAAAGAAATGTTTAGCCGACGAGCTCTTGTTTGGACGTGGAAGAGAATTTCTTCAGAATCAGAGCACAGTGTTGCTATACAAATATCTTACTGTGGTATTTCGGTTTGGTATTTTTTATTTTAGGGGTAAATATGGAGTGTTCGGTTCCTAAATGGACACATTTGTGCTCCTTTACCCTGGATTATAAGTTCAGAAGTCACATTGCTTTGTTTTGCGAACGTATTGCTGACAGTCACTTGTCCATTTGAAAATAATGTGATCTACCCATAAGCATTGTAAAACGTAGAAGTTTTTGATAAAATAATGTTTATAAAATACCCAGGAGCATATTTTGATTTTATTTCACAGTATTTTATGATGTAAAGTGCTTGAGGATTTATTGAAGTGTCATTTCTGGAATTATAAACCACTAACTAATATCTAACAAGGCATAGTTTGAAAATCGTGACCAAAAACATAGCTCATATATTATTTATTTGGTAAAGAAATTTGGGTTGTCTTTCTCAATAACAAATGCTGGTTTATGGCATTTTTCTCAAAGATAAGATAGCAAAGTTGACAAATTTAGCTAATTAAGAAAGCATTGTGTTTTCATATCTTGATTTAAAAGATTTGATAATCAAAACAACAAGGAGTATCCTTATTGTAAGGAGTCTCAAGGCAGGATGTGATCAAATATTTTAATTAGGGGATGTTATAGCCCACAGACAGTAAGGGACTTTTGGGTTGCTTGGGCGAGTACCCCAAATAGTGAAACTTGAAAGAATTAAAGTTGGCATCAGCAGGCATTTATACAAAAGACGTTTTAAGAATTTTTATGTTATGGTCATGTAATGTAAACAAGGGGAACTTAGACCTGTTTTAATTTGGATGTGTGATTGGTACATTTGTGTTTTGGAGTTGAGAACACCGTTAAGCCTCATTAAAATGTTCTCATCATTGCATTGAACATCACCCAACATCTTGAATTGGCTAAAATGTGCATCGGCGTAAGTAAGGATTGATTTTTAGGAGAGAGAGAAATTCAGTAAGAAGTTTTTTGTTTTCTTTAAAATGATGAAACATTATCCTTGGTAATGGTGTGCCATCCTTCAAGTATAAAAACGTATATCAAAAAGATAGAAGAGGGCTCTTGAATATTGGCAGTTGTGTTCATGTTTTATTTAATTAGCTGGAGATATTTGTTTTAATTGATGGTACCTATTGTATATACTTCCATCAGAAATCGTTTCATATTTTTTGAATTTCTAGGCCAGGTTTGTGATTGACACACTTGCCCATGTGCACTGTCAGTGATTTGAGCATGACATAGGGAGGGAAATGGAAGTTGTTTACTAATAAATAGTTTTCTGATGAAAATAGAAATTTTGAGAAGTTTTCGTCAATCAGTGTTAAGTGAAGGCTAAGGAGTGAAAAAGAATGAATCATAGAGTGATTTCATGTCAACATACAGTTTTAGAGCATTGAACATCCTCAAGCATTGAACACTCCACAAAAAATCTTGATCGCGAGGAACAACTTTGAAGTTTCCGCTCCTTATCCTTGTTGCTCATTTGAAGTGGCCGATTCCCATATCTCATTACTGGTGCAAACTCTTAAAGCCAGCTTTCATCATCTCTTTTCAGCCTTGTCCAGTATAACAGACTGGATATAGTATATATATTGAACTCAATTTTTAAGAGTTTGAAACAAAAATGCCATCTTTTGCTATTGAACCAGAAGATACTCGGAATGGCACGAGATCCCATCTGCACATCTTGGCACATGCCTACAGTGCTGTTGATCACGGTAGATATTTGTACGATTGTCCATCATAGCGTGAAACTCTGAGTAACGAATTACTTGTTTCATATATACTTGAGTTGTATAGGAAAAAGTGGCATAAGGCAAAATGTTGATAATTTGCGCATTACGTATCAAAAAATGAAGAAGCAAACACTGTTATCAGTCAGTCCACGATTTATTAACGAACTTGCATCCCAACATAGTCATCATCTGATTATGGACCATTACTGTCAGAACCAAGGACACATTTATCCCAATTCCCATCAATGGGCAATCACAAATTATGATAGCCAGATGTCCACAAAATATATTTCAAGAGCAATAATTTTTCCACATTTTCGTGTAACTGACAAGCACGATATATACCTGATGCTACTTTAAATTCTTTTTTGCTTTTCTGGAATTTTGATATTTTCAAAGTAAAATTGACTTCTGTTTTACTCACAACACATTGAAAATTCCTTCGGAGTATCCTAGCAAGGCCAGTAGTTTGGGTTGAAGTAATTTTCGTTGCTTCCATTTCGCAAAATTTATTGTCGTTTTGCTTTGGCGATATATCGACTCCGTATTTTTGCCCATTTACACTACACAGGATCAATCCCAAAACTTGAATGCTCTCCAAAGTAAACGCAAATTAGCATGGATACCGGATTAATCCTGAGCATTCCCGTGTAAATGATAAGCCAATCCGTACCAGTATGATCGATCCGAAAAAGGATGTGCCATATATCTGTCCTATCCTTTCTGAAGATACATACTCAGGAACAATTGTTTTACGGATAAACGATATGTTTGTGTTTATGTATATGTATATGTATATATGTATGTTTATATGTATTTATGTGTGCACATTTTATATACATTGTCAGGAAGATATGAAGATAATGAGAATATATATGAATTTGAACCCTGAGAGAGGTCATAATAAAGGGTTGACTGAAAGGTTTAACACTTTAGCTAAGGTTCTAAGGTTTAAACCCTTTCCTCTTGAAATTATGTCAGTGTTCTCCCTGGAGCGTTTTTGTGTTGAGCCCCCTATGTTGCTCTCATATACTGCTATGCTTCCACTCCTACTGCTATGCCCCACAAACACACCGCTACGCAAACAGAACCAAGTTTTGAATGGCATTGTCGAGAGCTGCATGGCAAACATCAAACAACCAGCGAATGTGCTTCACAAAACGCCACATCAGACTGGACACTCATGCCGCTTCAAAACGCAAGTGTTTCAGGTCCTGCTGGATCATTTTTGACCAAGTTTTCTTGGGGACAGAGCGAGTGCATTTTCCATCCGACCAAGGTTTGGCTTTGCCACAATCTGTGGGCGATTCCGGAAAGGGTCCATCCGGGCAACGTACCCTAACCACCACAGGCGATGGTACCAGTGCAGCTCCGTGATTTATTTTGAATTTTCAAATTTATTTTTTGTTTGTAGATTTTAGAGGATCCCAGGCGACTCCATCTTGTCATTGGCAATGAGTCAGCAGATTTGGATTCCGTGGTGTCAAGCATTGTCTATGCATTCTATCTATCAAAGGTAAGTTAATTATTCAAAATATCATAGCATTTGGTCGGGGAGGCTATTTTTCGAGGTCAGGGTAAGCTTGGGTTCTGGGTAATGATCAGCAATGTATAAGCACGAGTTCCTCGATAGACACCAATGCTATGAAGTCATCATTTAAGGTCAAACCTTTGTTGAGTTAATGAAATATGCCACTAGGGGTGTTTAATTCAGTTTTAACAATACAGGGTATCGACAAAAGGATGGGGTGGCAATGGGTAGCCCCTTGGGTCCAGCATTGGCAAATATTTTTGTCGGCTTTCATGAGGAGCGTATTCTATTAGAAAACAACCAAAAGATGCTAGTTTATTTTCACTACGTTTCGATACATGTTTGGCTCTGGGTGTGTGGTTGTTAGCACTTTTCCCACAAAAACCTCAGATACCTTGCATGTGTTCTCTATAATGACTGGCCACTTGATATTGAGGATTCCTGTCTATCCACGCAGCTAGCAACTGTGTCTCTTAGTCGCCTGCACAGGCACATTTACACCCACTCATCTGAGCATTGTCCGCAGAGGCAACCTGCAGTTTATACTGCACATTTGCAACTAATTTGCAGTTCTTGAACATGAGTGACTAAACCAGTGTCACCAATTGGTTGCAACCATTAGGTCTTGTGTTAGCTCAGCCATCTGACTGTTTCTAACAGTTTTGGCATACCCAATTTCCCTCACATGACTTGGGTTGAGCCAAAAACATATGGTTTTCAGGCACTTGCCAAAGGTGCCATGAGGCGGATTCGATCCTGCAATCTCCTGATCATAGCACAAATGCACTTGACTACTTGCCATGTGTCGTCTATAATCGTTAATAATTAGTACTGCCTTGAAATCTCTAATTGAAGATGTCATCGTATTCAATATATCATATAGGTGGTATAGTGTGTTAACATTAATTACCATATTCACGCTCAAAAATTGAGGCATGCGACAAAAAGCTTGCATGATCAATGTGGGGCACGCGACTTAAAAATATTAGATAACAACACATGGCGAAGTTTTTCATTGAAAAATTGAACTCAACAACGGGTTTCAGTCACATGAAAATATTGACGGGGTTTCAATGCTGTTCAGCAAAGTGAAAGACGAACATGTGAAGACAGCGTTAGCAAATGGAAACAAAAGAAAGCATCCCCCGTCTGACAAACAAATAAGAAATGACAATTTAACATGTGTCAGCCCATTGAAAATCAATAACAAAGTTTCCGTTTTGAAAAGTAGTTGATCAAGTGGGCTGGCCAATTACTCTAGAATGGATCATAACAGTTGTTGGGTTCTGGATATCGCTCTTCACCTGGGAAATATCTATTATTGGGCGCATGATTAATCACTCCCAAATGAAACTGTGGGCACGACAATAGTTTTTCCACCTTGCTACTCATTTTATTGCAATGGAGTAAAGTATAAATGGGAAACTTTTGATGCTGCAGTTGACAGTGGTTTTGTGAATAAATGAATGTTTCAATTAAGCAATATAAATTCTTGCAGGTTTTATATTGCTTAACCAAGTGATACTGTGAAGGATTTACGAGACCATTCATGTGACAAAATGCAACAAAGCAATATCAAAGCTTTGACGTGCAAAAGCTTAATCATGAGGAATGTTTGTTCATTCTAATTTTTCTTGGTCTAAAGGAGCTCTCACTGTCTAAGGCTTCAGCTACATTGACTGCACCCTGGCACTAAAGAACGTCTTCATGGATATTGCAGTATTGCAGAGTATCCAAATGTAGATCAAACTAATGCATCAAGATCTTCCATTGATTTGCAGCATAGTTCTTATTTTTTAAATGCTTTTAGTGGACCTGGACGTGAATGAGCCGAACAGCTACTCACCCCTACATGTTTTGTATTACTAGGCCTGGGTAATGGGTATGTATGAGAATGTCTGCTTCAGCTTTGGCTCACAGCCAGTTGAAATCAGCAGCTTTTCACGAAGAACTTTCACAACTGTTTTCAATTACTTTTCCAGAAACAACATGATACTTGCTGAGATGGTGTAAGCCTCCTCTTCATTTCTGCATTTTTCAAGTTGTGCTGTACATTTGCAGGGTGATACTGCAAATATATCTAAATAAGTATATCTATTTATATAAAAGCCTCTCACTAATAAAGATGGTCTAAACTGAAGCATTTCTTTTGCCTTCCAAATGAACAATAACCGTGAGTGTATTTAGCAAAAAAAACATGGTGTGGAAGCCGATTCTTGAATATAACTTGCTGGAGGATGCTGCTAAGGTGCTGGTAGATAGGTAAGTTGTCCTCTCCACTGCTAGTGTGGACTGTGGAAATGATTACCGCATTGCAAACAGTCATCTTGGTTCTAAGAGACAGCTCCTTGCTGGTAAAGACGTGGTTTACAAGGCTGCAGAAGTACAAGAAAACTTTCTTTTACTGTCAATTCTTCATCTTCACTTCCTTCACTGTTACTCCTGTGTTCAGCCATTATAGCAATTCTCATATCATACCCATTTTCACAGAGAGTGGTAATGTTTTACTTTTGGTAGCCAAACTTTCAAGCATCTGCTTGCTAGCATCATTTTGCAGCCCTGATTCCCGACTGCAATATCCTGATTATTAGGCGCCAAGATTTCAAAAGAGGCAAAGCAATGTTTTTACTAATGACAGGCAGCTGGCATGTGGGTCGGCAGAAAATAGTGATGCGATTAGGAGTGAACGTGAGTTAAAAAGGGCATCTGATATCACCAGTGAGGACAGAAACAATCTGCTTGCAAAATGTTTGAAAGCTCTGCTGTTTTTAAAATACAGTAGTTCCTCGATTATCCGTCTCTCAATTAAGTGTCCCTCGATTAACCGGCCCCTCCATAGGTCATGAATAATTGTTATCCACCCTGATATTCGAATTTCTCCATGCTGGTATGAAGAATTTTAACGCATTTGTGGCTGGCCAGGACCATTCAAATTGCACCAAAACATCACCAAGTGCCCATCAAAACAAAATTGGCTTCATCACCAGTCGGAAGCAACACTTGCAAACACTTTGACACTAGTTGCACTATGAGAGCTCGCTTTCGAAAAGCATGAGTGCAATCAATAACAAACAAAGATTGACAGTTTTTTTGCAAAATGTACCACTTTTTACGACTTTTTATTTTGGATCAATATTTACGGATTAAAATTAACCAGCCTTTTTTTATTATCCGCACCTGTCCTGGAAAAGCCCATGCCCACAGTGGCCGGATAATTGAGGAAGTACTGTATGATCTTTGAGCTGCAGGCTAAAACAGTATCATTTTGTCATGACCACTAGCAGTGGCATCCTTGAAGCAGCAAAAAGCATTGATTGAGAATCTGATGCTGATTTGCAAAATGAGGAAGTGATCATAGAAGTTGAAGATGACGAGGACAATGTGATTTTCTAGGGTACTTATTTACTTATGTTCAAATAGTAAACAATTACATACCATATAACCTTGCCAGAGAATTTTGCCTGTCATATACATACTGATAGTCAGATGAAAATATTTCCTGATACCCGATCCAATCTTGTATAGTACAAGATTGGATTCTGTTCAGGGTTGATTCAATCTTGATGGCAATCCGAACACCAGTAAACTCGTATCTCTAACGATCACTACTTTTTGAAGCATTTTTTGCTTCCATAATGGGAAGTTACCCTTTGACATTTATTGAATTTCATAATGCATTTAGTCACCTGATGTATACTTTTAAGGTTAAAAATTGACTGATAAATTAGGAAAAAGGACGTTAACCTTAAGAAATAGATTTATACCTGAATTATAGCTTAAGAGCTCAATCGACTATGATTTTTTTACAAGGAGGCGGAATATGAGGACTGCACAGTCCTTCCTGTCATTAACACGTCCTTGCGTGATATCTACTTGAGGACAGAAGTTGTTGCTGTGTTTAATAAAGTTGGTATGTCCGAAAAATTGCTGATCTACATAAACGATGTTAATCTTGAAGAAATACGTGAAGCAAGGTTGCTGTCACTGTCATTGGTGGATCATAACGCACTTTCGTTGAAACAAGCATTTTTAAAACAAAATGTAAAAGAAATTATTGGTAAGTAATACATTTGAATATATCTTGATAATTGGTAGAGTTAATCTATATCAACAAACATGATGACCGAAACAGTGTATACTATACTTTTACTATATTATGGTCTGTTTTACACTGAACTATACTATACCATACCATACTAAGCTATGATATGCTATGCTATACTATGCTATACTATACTATACTATACTATACTATGCTATACTATACTATACTATACTATACTATATTATACTATACTATACTATACTATACTATACCATACCATACTATACTATACTATACTATACTATACTGTACTATACTATACTATACTATGCTATACTACGTTTTTAAGTTAATGATAATATGTGCTTATTTTATTTGTACAAGTATTAATTTTTGTTTCTATGTTTAAATTTCTCTTTTCATGTCTGTCTTGGTTGTCTTGTTTCAATGTTTCTATGCTAGTGGATAGTTGCATGTACATACTTTTCTCTATTCCCTTAGAAAGAAGTTTGGTACGGGGGTCATCCCCAAGGATGGCCTCATTCCTGCTGATATGTTAAACATGTGGGCACAACATTGGACTCACTTGTATCGTCACGTGGTTCCTTACAAAGACAAAAAGATTCCTGATGTAACTGAGGCCATGAAGAAGCAGAAGTATGACCAGAAAAGAATGCTGAAATTAGCAGAATCCTTCTTTGTGTCCATTGGTAATACATCTTATAGTTTACCAATTTTCATCTTTTACCTCTTCTTCTTGCTGTCTCATCGTTTTTGCTCATCTTGTGTCTCTCATGTTAGTCTTGTCTTTCTTTATTCCCCTTTTACCTTCTCTGTTTTCTCTTTGCTATCCTCTTTAACCTGATTTCTTTTCTGATTTCATTCCCTTTTGTTTTTTCTTTACTCTCTTTACCTTCCTCTTCGCTTCCTTTTTCTCTCTGTATCTTTACTCTTTTTCTTTCGTCTTTACTCTTTTCTTTTATTTAGTCTATTTTTTTCCTTTTTCCTCCTTTTCACATTCTCGTCTTTCCTTTTCATTTTTTCCGCTTTTTCCTATCTTACTCTTTCTTTCCTATTTACCATTTTTTCCTCTTTTCCTTTCTCTTTGCCGTGATTTCTTTATTTTTTGGTCTTTTCTCTAGTCTCCAAAGTTTCTCAGTATCTATCCTTACCGTTTTAACTTTTCTCCGTTCTTCTTTTTTTTTCTTGTCACTTAAATTGTATTTTCTTTTTCTATTGTCTCGAATATTCGTTTGATTTCAGTAAACCCCATTCCAATGACCCTCTATGAACCTCAATCCAATACTTCAGGATTTGATAAATCAATTGATCGTCTTCTATTACTTTCAAACTAGGCCTGGATCCAATGCCAGACAGCTTTTGGGAAAAATCTGTCATTTCCCGGGATAGAAGAAAGAAGCAAGTCTGTCATCCGTCTTCATGGGATATCGGACAAGGTGACTGTCGGTACGTTATATCCAGACATACTTCCTCCAAGTGTCTTCCCCGAATTGTCTAAAACATGACAGAGAATTCATTTTACGTTCATCTAGGCACCATTGGGGCCTATGGCCTGGATTACATACGCTCATTACAGCCTGTGGAGACTAATTTGGCCGCAGTAGCCATCTTTAGTTCCCAGTGTGGTCAGGGGTGGAAACATTGTTTCTCTTTCTGGGACCGCAGTTCAGAAAGCAAATATTTTCTGCACTGTAAACAAGCAGCACAGAAAAGTGACATGTAAAGTTGCGCCTTTTGAGCATTCAGAAGTACAGTGACTCAACCAGTTAGGAACTAAACATAATCATATCACATCTTCTTTGAAGCATAAAACAACGACTTGCACTAATATTTCAACCGTGAATAGCTGTATGACAATTGATAGCTTAATTCCGAATAAATTATTATAGTCTGATAGCACATAGTTTCCTCTGCTTTCTATTTGTTCCATCATGGATTCAGGTAAGGGCTGTCTTACATGGTGCTATTTCTTAACTATCTTATGCTATCATTGTAATAAATATGAGTTTACTCTATAATATGTCGTTAAAACTATTCAAATGTCATTGCCTACTGCAGGTCTTAAACACAAGAGCTAATTATATAGTACAGAAACAGAACTGAAACAATTTGATTCTTTAATTTCTAAATCCTATATCCGTCACATAAGTTCACTTTATGAACTTGAAATGGCTCGCAGTGTTCCGCAATTTGTGAAGAATTTAAGAATCTCCATCATAGTCTTTAAGCCGTTCCGAAACCGTAATTCTGCAGAAATGCCAACTTGGTTGCTGTTTTGACTTCAATTACTGATCCATCGTCTTTTCTATGATCTTGTCACAATGTCCCAAACTTGGGCCATTCACAGCAACAAAGAACTCGTCAATTATATTGTCCTCTGCCATAATTCGGTCACTGCTGAAATGATTCTCGTCTCTCGATACCATTGATTCAAAAATAGACTCGCAAGACTGCTGAACAGCTGCAATAACCATTGCTTGCATGATCATTTGAATATCTTGAAAAAGATTGTTGGTTGGATCAAAAAACTTTTTGATAATTTCTTTTGGGTCTGTCTTCTTCAGATCATCTTTTTTAAACTTGGCAATCAGTTTTTCAAGTCTCTTGAGGAATTTTTTATTCTGATCACGGGGCAAAGACGCTACAGATCTGACAAAAACAAGGCTTTGTGCAGGTCAAAAACAAAGTAGCATTCAGGAAACAATTCTTGTATTAAGGCTAGTTTATTGCTTAATTAGATACTGTTTAATTTGATTGGAACACCAATTATTACAGCAGTCCATGTCCACAATTTTTTACGTTCCTGCGCACTGCAAAACAGGTTGGCAATAGGCTATAGATCAATTCCTTCCCATAGGATACTATCATTTTGTTAAACTTACTTGAATTTTGCAAGTACTATGAGCAGTTAGTTTTACTACCAATAGGCATCTGAATTTTAAACAAAATCCCTTGATATAACCACTTCCTGACATTTAGTTTTGGTAAGTTTTGTTTAAGAATAATTTGGCACATTCTTGCAAGACTTTTCAAAATATATAACAGTCAGTGTTGACTCTATACATTTACTGTCATGACAATATACTTACAGTTTTTCTTGGGTCAGATAGTTAGGATTGGTCTAATCAAAATCTTGTATACTTAAAATTTGCTTTAAATCTAACCATATCAAACACCACAGGAAGACCAATTCTTTCCTTTGACTTAAAAAGACAAGAACTTTGCTTACATTAATCTTCATTATTCTGCTACTATTATTAAGCATTCTGATTTTGTTTACAAGCAGCCAATGTGAATTTTGTTTGCATTTCCCATTGATTCAATACATTAATGTGGCAATTTTGCAGTAACTTCTTATTTGATTACACAAACATGGCAAGTGTATTTAACATTTGCATTACATCTGTTGAGGATCTACATTTCTGGCATGATTGATTAATCATTGCTGACTGAATTGCTGATTTTATTTTTCTCGTATCTTTCTTTCTGCTTTTGTTGATTGTTTCTGTCTGGAATTTTGGTACCTTTCTATATAAATTCTGATTTTTGCTTTTTTTCTTTCTGGGATCCAAAATATTTTCTGGGACCAATGGTGCCGTGGTCCGATACTTTTTCCACCCATGAGTGTGGTTCAAAAGACAAAGTTTATAGTACATATTAGATACATACAAACTACCGCGATATAGTGGGTAAGACGACAATTTTGCAACCTAGTGGTTATCTATCTATATATCAGTGGTTATGTATCTATCTGTCTGTCTGTCTATCTATGTACCTATCTATCTATCTATCTATCTATCTATCAATCTTTCTATCTAATCTATCTATCTATCTATCTATCTATCTATCTATCTATCTATCTATCTATCTATCCATCTATCCATCTATCTATCCATCTATCTATCTATCTGTCTGTCTGTCTATCTATCTATCTATCTATCTATCTATCTATCTATCTATCTATCTATCTA
>JANTCA010001479.1:0-11982 GCA_024741275.1 Chironex yamaguchii
GATTCTTAAGAAACTACAAATATCGTCTTCATTGGATCTATACTCTTGATTCTGAAGTATTAAGACAGAATCTAACACTAAGAAACCTCTACATGCCATCCTATTAGAGCATTAACTGCATTGACCTCACCCCCAAAAATGGCATCTATAGAAAATGGGCAGAGCAATCCTAGCTTATCTTGAATAAATGCAATTCAAATCTCTATGAGGACATTTTGTCTGCTCTCTTGGCACGTTATTTCCACTGTTTTTGAGCTGAAGCAATCACAGCATGGTGATCTAGCAACAGCATGGTGATCTAGCAATGAGACATTGCATGCTTTTCAATTGAGTACAGATTATTTAAACCAAATACAAGACCATTACTAACACCCAGCACCGTTCTTAAATCAGTACTTGAATGAACCAAAATGGTACAATTATAACAGACACAACAACAAATAAACCAACTATGTTCCCTGTCATGATGGATACTATCAAACGTGGTTGTAAAATCCAAAAATACTAAAAATATTGGGTGCCTTCCTCCAGTACCTGCTGGAGGATAAAACTATGCCCTATAGACCCTCCTCTTGGCCTAAATCCAGCTGTACCAGATGAGCATGCTACTATCTATACACAGAGATCCTGTTAAGCTCAATGTTTTCCATAACTGTGTAGCAGATGCCTATCAAGAACTATGCATGAAGGTAGCCTACCATCTTTAAGCACTTTTGGAGCAATGCAATCTTGGTCCGGGGCTTCATTGTTTTTAAGCCTTTGTAGAAAATGCTGTACTTGTGATAGCATCAGCAGGTCATCAGTTACCATATAAGTTTGCAAAGGGCAAATTTCCCAAGCAAGTTCTGGCCTGGATTGTGAAAAGTCACCACCCACTGCTTTAGTTGGTCCTCCAAAGCAATTATTTTTTAAGATTATAGTCCAAATTATGAGAACTCACTTTTCACCAAACTCCTTATACAAGCGCAACATTCTCTGGTTGTTGCCACTGTTTCCTGCTCTTTTGAGCCCATCTGCTTAACATTCCCATAGTTTCTTTAGGCAATGTGTATGACCTACCTGCCTGTAGCAGGGACTGCTGCAGCTCACCTCAACAGCAATCCTTGGCTGACCTAGGGTGGCTTTTTATATTCAATTACAATTTTCGTGTTTTCTATGGGGTATAATATATAAATGGAGCAGTGAATGAAACTTGCACTCTTTTCCTGTCAATATTCTGAAAGCTATTCTGAAACCTACCAGGTTTTAGTTTTGCTCATAATTTCAGAGACCAATGTATTAGTTGAAGTTTGAAGCAGGGATGGACAAGGATAATTTTCTTGCAGGCTCTGCCATAAAACACAATCAACTCATACTATCCTGTCCTGTTGTAACCATCAATTAAAAAAAAACATATAAAATCAGAATAGTAAACGTGATTAGGCCAAATCTTATATCATTACCTGCCAAGCAAGGATCTTTTCTGGTGCACAGGTGGTAGCTCTTCTGTATGCAGCTTTTGCTTGATCAAAATGTTCCATTTCTGTGGCACAGACCCCAGTAAAGACCAAGCCACTGTAGTTATTCTTATCTGCTTTCAAAATTATCTATAGAAAAAATTTAAGAGCAAAGCATTCAAAAGAGTGAAAGCTCTGTCTTGTAGATAATATCAAGTGTGCTAAACACAGTTTCCAGATCAAATATTTGACCATGGGAACACTCAACATGTGTGACTTCCTTTTACATCTGCCACTAAGCTACACACCAAATCTCAAAACCGATGAAAGGCAAAACCCATTCTCTTGGACTGACACATTCCAACTCCAGCTGTTTTCTACTATGCTCTATCTTCTTTTCATATTGGCATTGGCAATGAACAAGTTTATGTTTTAACTTGACAATGGCACTGAATAGCCAAGCCACACGATTGCATTTCAATGTAGCCATAACTTGCAAAACTGTTTCAATAATGTTAAGTGCATAACTTATTTCATGTACAGTATATGATTACCTGGCAATACCTCTTCTTTGCAAAGTTGAAAAGTTAACATGTGAGGCTAAGGGATGCATCCCATATTATGTCCATGTATAATAAATTTACATTGTCAAGAATCCAGTGTACTAAAATTGCACAAAGAAGTCATTCTTGATCAGGAGCATCAACAGTTGACTGGGCTAACCCAAGTAGCTCCAAACTGTATGGAATCTTCTACCCACTTCGTCATCAAAAGAAATTCCTCGTTGACCTTGATCAATGAGTTGTATGTGTATACAGACCAAATGTTAACTGTAGTAAGGTAATTACCTCCCCCGACCAGGACCTAGGTCTGGAGAGCTAGAAACCTTACAGTGTAATCTCCCCTGTACATGAAAATTTTAAATGTGTAGGTACATACGCACATTTCATCTTCATTCACGAATCATTTCATGAGCAGGAGATTACATTTAGATTGGTGACATGTACAAGGATTTACCATTAAAAAAACAAATTTTAACTTTTCTTCAAATAATGCAGCCTTTAGTCTAGTCTGACTAGTCAGGCTTTCCACTGCTTAGGCCTTGTACAGTCCAGGGTACATTCTGTGTAAAAATCACATTGGAGGTACATCATAGCTCCTCGGGTGTGCGCCGCGCCAACGCTCACGATATGGCGATAAGAGTAATTACTAAGAAAGCATGACGCCATGGAAAAACAGTAGAATTAAAAAAATGCGTGTGCCGACATCTTTTGAATTTTTTACGCCAGTATATCAAAGAGTACAATTTAGGCTAAATCCACGCCGGAGATCTTCGGGTCTCATTACATATAAAATACACTGACATCGTCGTTGTGTGCAAATAACTTAACCGATCATCGAGCATGTTCGTGATCAAAATCTCTCATTATATGCAAAAATGATCTATACCTTGCAGTGTTTTAAAGCCTCTTTGTAATCTTTCCCCTTGATTGCTTCCTTGGCAGCCTTTAATGCCGTTTTGACCTCTTTGCTACTTGCATCGTCTCGTCCCTCCGCCATATTGCTTTGTTATTACCAAGAAATTGTAGAGCACAGGGAGTCGAGAAGGGACATGCTTCTTACAGGGAAAAAAGTTGTTGCTGTTATAGTAGTTGCTGTTGCCATAGCAACGTTGTTGAACTATACCCTGCATTTTTTCGCCCATTAATCATTTTGCCTCTCTCAGTTATATCTTTGCCATAGTTCTCGTGATAAGACTGGCTAATTAGTTAGTCATCATTAAGCTACTATAAAACGTGAGTGTATCAAATCTTTGTTACAGCAATGCTTGTGAAAAAACTAGTTGTAAACAAAAGGAAATAACATTGAAACTAATTTTAGAAGCTTGGAATATAATAATTTCAGCGTGGACATAACACATACAAAACTGAGGTGACGGTTTTTCTAAAACTTTCACCTCAATTTCTAACCTGACCACAAATGCCTCTCTTGTAAGTCACAACTGTGCCTGTTTTAACTTAGATTTTAAACATAATGAGTCTTAACATTGGCTATTAACAAAATATGGACTTACTGACCAACCTTTCCGATTTCCAAACAGTCAATTTAAACTAATACTCTAAATGTACTTGAATTCACGCAGGCAAATTTATAGTTCACTCATCAAAATCATTTTGCTTTTATGGCGGTCTAGGAAACTTAAAGCAACATGTAAATTACTAAGCAACTAGTACTGTTCAATCAAAAAATAGATCAATTAAAACCATCAATTAATCGATCAATTACTCACTCAAAAGCATACTATTCAAACTAGTCATCTTTTATCCTAACGAAAGGTTACTATACAGAATACTCATGAAAAAACCCCGCAGTGTTTAAAATAGCGGAATTCTTATCCATGTAACATACACGCATTTATACAGAAACAGGTTCTGAGGACAGTCTTAGAACTCCACCATTTTCCGCTTTCTTACTTTTACAGGTGGCGAAAGCCTAGATACACCAGTCCAAGAAGATCAATTAAGTCTAGGTCAAATATCAAAACATTTGACAGATATGATTGTGATTAACTATGCTTCTCGGGGTCTTCACGGGCACCTATAAATCAAGATCGAAAAATCAGGTGCGTTTTGTCCGTATGCCATAACTTATGACGCCGGAATAAAAAGAACAATCGACCACAAAAGCAATAATTGCACATAGTGAAATATCCCAGCTCTAGAAGACTAATATTCATTATGGAGGTGAGATTTCAGCCATAGTTAGCAGCACGACTTCTCGGCGTAGTCCTCTTTGTCAAGGTAGTCGAAATACCAATAAAACAAGACAAGGACTGTTGAACTTCCGCTTAGGCCCAAATGATCCAGAATCCAGCCGACTATCCGGATCACATCCAAAGGTTAGTGGGTTCTTCCATTGACCAATAGACACCTCTTATTTTGTGAAAATCCGACCGTAACTTTTTACGTACAGTTGCTAACTGACAGACAGACAGACAGACAGACAGACTAACGGCAATAAAAACAATACTTCCTTAGCAGAGGCAACTACACGGTTGGAAGGGTACAGCAGTTAGTCAGGTGTTACTCAAAATAAAAGAGAAGAGTCTAGGTTGTACGTAGAGACAGAAGTAAGTATTCTGTATGTACCAAAGGTGATGATTGTAGCAGTGATCTTAAAAATGATGAACAAAAGCTCTTTTAAGACGTAGCTTATCGCACCACGGTTCCTACATCCGATTTCTTCTTAACATTTAAATAATACCAGCAAACGTTTTAAGGAAAATCTTCAAAAAGCTCTTGACAAAACTAACCTTACTGAAAAAATAAAATCATATGACTTTTAATCATCAGCAACAGTTAGAGCAATGCTGTTTTTCTCTTTTCAGAAAACACTTCGAAAATAAGCCGATTCAAAAGTAGGTCGAAAAATTCCACTTCAGAAAAAAATAAGCTGCGGCTTATTTAAGAAGAAATATGGTAATCCTGTTTATATTAAACTACTTCCTTAACAGAAAGCAGAAAAATATCTCTTAAATATATATCACTGACATAGGAAATCAACATAGACTACAAACACTATTAGCACAAAATACTTTTCAAGCATTACATTTTTAGCACCCACTAAGGTATTTGCACAAGCTGATCCGTTAGGCTGGTCATTTAGTCCGACTAATACTATTAGTAATATTACTATTACTATTAGTAATAGCCCATCTGGCATCTTCGGCTGGCATATGGGTTGACTGGGAACCGCATAGCAATTATCTGACATTCGCTCACCAGGGCAGGTCACAAGATCATCAAAAAAGAAATTTGTAGGGGAGCAAGGATAAGGACGAAGAAGTAAATTCATAAACCATACGTCATCACGAATTGACAGCCTCTCTTAAAGTAATACGCGCAATCAGACCGATAACGAGACTTATGATGAATAAACCATGACATCATATCATATCAAATATGCATATATTTCAATTAAAAGAAAGAGAAAATTATCAAGATACCAGTTTTTAATCAATTAAAATCACGGACGTAATGCAACTGCGACATAAACTGTAATTTAGTACCAAATACGTTACTAAGCACAGCCGCTTCATAATGCAGGGATATGCACTTGATGGGGAATAGAGCACATATGAAGACTGAGCACATCTAATTTGTTCTTATGAATGCTTTTCTTTCTTGTAATCAGGCATGATCGCCGTCCTTAATCACTGAAAACAACGCCTCTATAAACTATAAGATGCGCTACTAACTGAATACGTCATCACTCCATGGCATTGCTATGGTGGCTTACTCAAATTAAATCCCTTGCCTGGATTACCATGACCGTTGTTTATACCAGACCTATTTGACCTAGGTATTACTCAGTCCAAAAATGGATTAGTATTTCCTGATGTCATTTCTTCCTCATCGGAGTCATCCAAAAACGGATTGGATGCCTCCTGAGTAATAGGAGGCGCAGGAGCTGCAGACTGACTTGGGGGGTCTCGCTTTTCATTTGATACCGGCGTCGCCATTGGTGGACTGGGTGCTCGTCCTTTAGACTTTGACACTGTCACCGTGGCTGAGCGGGGAGGTGTTGTGGCTACTGTCTTTGCCTTAGGTGGGGTTGGAGCTATCGCTTTCGACTTTGGAGGACTTGGGGCTTTACCTTTCCCAGGAGTTGACAGTTTTGCTTCTTCTTTGACCTTTGGCGGGGTAGGGGCTTTACTTTTGCCCTGTGACTTTGATAAGTTAGATTTTGGAGTTGCAGTTTTCTTCTCTTCAGAAGTGCGGCCAGCTTTCTCTTCCGGAGTGTGGGCTAATATTTTTGGGCGTGCTCTTTCAAATGACTCCTGTTCCTCGTCCGCAGCTAAGAAAGGATTTGTCTCTTCTACGGATTCCACAGTGAGGTCCTCGTGAGCCGGTTCAACGAGAGTAAAGCATGACAACTGACAAGACATCTCCTTATTAAACTTTCCTACCAACTCTTCTACAACTCTACGATACAATAACAAGCCATGCAAAAACTAAAATAATGTTAAGTGTAAAAATTCAAGGAAAACAGCAATGTGAAAGCCCGTCAGAGACATCTCCTCTAATAATAGAACTAGAAGTAAAATGTTGCAAATCAAGTCAAGGGACACCATTTTGGCGCACAATTAAGACTTCGAGCATGCCATGTGATGAATAGGTTGCATTCATCTGTAATAAATTAAAATCTACATTTAAATAGCTAGTTCAAATGATACCAACAACTAAACAACACGCGTCAAAGAAACTAATCATAATAACCTTATTTACATCAATGCAGCCGTGGACCAGTGGTTAGAGGCGCCAACGTCTAATCCGAAGGTAGGAGTTTGCACCCAGCTATCCATGGTGTCAGGAAAGGCAACCGACATTAAATGACCCATGCCACAACAAAGACCTAATACGATGAGGCACCGTCAAAGCCCCCGAATTATCCCTCACGTGGGTTCCCTAGGGAAAACTGACGTCAAAAAATCATTAATATCTTCATTCTCTTCAATAATACATTTTGCAGGCGTTATTTATAATTCGAAAATTATGAATATAGGAGTTCTGTCCTAAATTAGCATAAAAGAAATTATTTTTGAAAGCGGAACAACAAATCAATCATCCTGGCATATATTTGCAAATCGCCTTGTGGCTCTAAGCTAGATACATTCTAAAGGAATTCTTACTTCAATAACGCTGTTAAATAAAATCAAGTCATAAACAACCCTTTACCTGGAGCTTTCATTTCGAAGACTTGGAAGTACTTTTCTAGCCCCGCTAAACGATTCCCTAGAATAAACAAACATGCAGATACATTTATTAAAAACGAGAAAGTCGGAAAAGATAAAAATCGCCAACTCAAACCACGTGTCGTTAACTCGACACCCGGTCAATTCGAAAACCCCTAACTCAACACCCCGCTAACTCGACATCCCATTAACTCCCCACAGTTTGTGAGGAATGGGTACATTTTTTGCAACTTCCTTACAAATAAAAACTGTTGTCCCGACACTTAATTAAAAATCGCCATTGTTAATTTTAGAACCAAAACAAACGTTTAGAAAGAGTAATTTTAAGTGCTTAGGAATGTATAATTAATACAATGTAACTGTTAAAATCACATGCTCATAAATATAAAAGTAAAGCCCCTACCCCGCCAAAGGTCATAGAAATTTTTTGAACAAAATAATTACATGGAAGAGACTTAAAAAACCACTCAAGCTACACATTATTTAATTACCCTCTGAATTTTAGACAGATAATTAGTAAGACTTTCTTGCCTACATATTTCATACTAAATTTTTACCATACAAAGTATAACACAACGTTGCGTACGATCGAGATTACATGAGACCCCTAATAAAAACACAAAAAGGAGTACATTTATAACAAAGCCTTGACAGGCACCTGAAATAATCTTAAAAAAATCAGTCAAGTGTAGATTGTCATACTTAGCCGCATCTGTCAAATATTGTGCCAGTGCGCTTTCGAAAACCGACAACTCTAAATGACCTTGAATTGTTCCATTTAGTGAAAATCTTTGGCATTCAAAAATTCGACGAATTTCCTCAGAGAGAATGTCTCCAAGCTTTGCAAACACAATTGGCACATATGAGAACGATATGGATGAAACCTGGAAGAGAAATCATTTTACATTAGTAAACGTTTAATGGTAGAATGACCAATACAGTATTTATTGGGATGATGAACAATGATTCCGTAAGTTACAACGACCTGCAAATTTTTCGGTAAGTGGAGAAAAATAGCTTGTGCAAATCAAATATGTGGTTAAGAAATCAAATTCATGCTAAATTCTTTAAATGGAATCAGCAGAAATGAAATAACTTATTGACTGACAGATGCATTTATAAATAAGAGGACTCAGTTGTTCATTAATTAGCTTGATTACCTGCTTGATTCATCTGTTGATTGATTGATTCATTTAGTCATACATCAATTTATTTATCAATTTATTCAAATACACATAAAATTCCACTGTTTGCAAGTCATTGAAATCATAAGAATAAATATTTTGAAACCATTGCCCGAATCTTTTCTGGGAAGATGCATTTACCAACAAGGTTACCGAGGCAAGTTTTCCATGATATCCACGCGCCAATAAAGTCGATTTAAAATTATGAGTGGTAAACATCAAACATGAACTAGTGAGGCCCTCTTTTTAAGTCCTTTAGAAAAATAAAGCGTCCTAATAATATTTTGATCAACATTTCTGTTTCAATACAAAAGATGTCTTTAAACACATGGTCTGTTATATGATTTGATTTCTCAGTTGACTTGATTGATCAAGGGATTTGATCTAGATAGACCTAATATCCGTAGCTGTCTCGTGGAACCAACTGATACAACAGCCGTGGAGCAGTAGCAAAAAACAATAGCATTACAGTTTAGGTATAAGTGCATTTGTTCCTAACCCTACCTGATCATGAATAACAACCAAGGTTAATATCACCTCTCTTACGTAAGCTCTCACTCCTACAAAACAAAAACAATTAGACTAATAAAAAGAGACTGTCAAGTCGGGCATTGTCATAAGAAAAAAAAGAGCAACAACAAATCAGAGACACGTTTTCAAAACTTACGCATCAGTCTTGGTAATACAATTATTAACCATGCAATATATAATCTGACAACCTGATTAATAAATCATAGTCTAACGCCCGTGATATCAGAATGACTATTCCATAATTCAGTGTGACGTGGTAATATGTTGTATGCAATTTAAAATGAAAAAAAGAGAAACAAAATTTTAGCACGGCCGATATCTAGAATTGCAAGAGTTATCCTATTATCTGGTCTCTCGTTCAAACTAATAAGAATCGTCCAAGGCAGCAATATGGAGGCGAAATGCCCACGATAGCAGTCACAATACGGCAGATGTATGGCTGTCCAAATCCGACTAATATGCAGATGCTGGATTCGAATGTGTTCCTCCGTGGCAATGAGGGCGTTGAGGAAAACGGGACGAGCTAAGGTGTACAGGTTGATGAAATGTGAGTTTGAAGACGCGTAATAACAGGGATCGTCATAATAGGCAGTGAGCGGTGGGAAGCGGTAAAGGCTGATAAGGATCAGTGAGAAGAAATCGAACATTTAGAGGAAAACAGGCACAATTTGCCGGTGAAATTTCATGCCGTCGTTTTCAGCCGCTTCGTAGTCTCGGAGTTTAATAAAAATCACTAATGAAGAAAAATGTGCTACCCCTGGATGAAGGTTCCATCTACGAGGAACAGATCAAAAAAAGAGCAAGTGCATAGGAAAATAAGACCTGGTTAATGCAATGTCAAAAAAGGGACACGGGAAAGCATTGGCACTGCAAAAGACGCATCTTGAGCTTGATGTTGACGACGACAGAAAGTGAAATGGAAGGAAATCTATGAGCGGAAGAAGAGTAAACAAAAAATGATGTCGAAAATGGAGTGGAGAAGTCGTTGTGTTCATTACAAGATTAAGGGAAAGCGGGATATTTTCTGTGAGAAAATAACGCCGCTGTCTTCACCTGTAATTGGAATATCCTCATCCCATCGGTATTCACCAAGTGACATTCCCTGCTCAATACTGCCAACAAGAGGCTCTCCTTTGATTTCAATATATGTCGCCAAAACCTCCGATTCTAATTTGCCCAATTCATCTTTGAACATCTACAGAAGAAAAAAGGAAGCAAGTCCACAAAGATGGATGGATACAGTATCAACTAGATAAAAAAACTAATGGACGAAAATTGTCACGGACGAGAACTCTAATGGACGGGCTAGCAGAAAAATTGACGGATTGAAATACAGGACGACAAATACAAGGGAGATACGACAAGATGGATGGTGTGAAAGACAGATAGAGTAAAAATGGACGGACAATGAGACAAATGGATGTCGATGGATGGATGCACAGATAGATGGATGGATACATAGATGGATGCATGGATGCAAGGGTGTGGATGCATGGATGCAGGGGTGTGGATGTATGGATGCAGGGGTGTGGATGCATGGATGCAGGGGTATGGATGCAGGGGTGTGGATGCATGGATGTGGATGGATGGATACATACATAGTTCATCGATAGCAGGAGGTGTAAATGTATGAGTGCATGGATGAACATATTGACGCATGGATGGGTGTTTACATAAACCACAACATTCGCCTAAAATAAATATTATACCTGAGAGAGTGTTTCCAACTCGTCGTATCCGAATTCTCTACATTTTGTTCCCAATGTTGGTAGTAAAGAACTGCGTAAATATGACGTATTGCTCAGTAGAATAAGCAACCGCTCTTCCTACGAAATGAAAGCACAAACAATTCAGAAAAGAAAAGACCAAATAAAGACCACAAAGCAAGATAAGTATTGACTTCACAAACACACTAATTCTTTCAAGAACAGAAAACGCTGTACGCAACCATTACGTGTACTAAAATCTACAACCTCTCTATGGGACATGTCAATAAACAAGGATTTTTCTCGTATGAATGCCTAATTTACCACTTTATTGAGAATATTGTAAATATACAGACGCAAAAAGTACCAAAAGCCATGCTTACCAAACTCAGCGCTGTTGACAACGTAGATGACGTACTAGAAATAACTGGCAAGGAACCGCTGAGAAAAAGGACATATCAAATCAATGAAATATTGCACTTAATTGAATGCACATGAATAACAACAAAGACTTCAAGGAATTTGACCTCGTAAGTTTTCGGAAGTTCGACTTCCATTTGTAAAAACACGGTTAATTTGATAACTTTACATCTGGAATAAACTAGTCCCAGTGTTAGTCCCACTTCACTGTTGTAAATTAATTACATATTGACAACATATAATTATTAGCGAAGTATCCAACAAGACGTCTTGGTAACACGGACAATAGCGACGTCAGTACTATGGATACCGCAAACATTTTGGTAGCAGTCTTCAACGGTAGGGCTAGAGAACACGGTGATTGGAGGGCAAGAAAGAGTGGGGGAAATTAGGCAAAAGAAGACAGGGGCAAAGGGAGATTCGGGGAAAGGAAGTCTGAACGAAAGGGAGATTAAACAAAAGGAAGATTGAACAAAAGGAAGATTGAACGAAAGGAAGATTGAACGAAAGGAAGATTGAACGAAAGGAAGATTGAACGAAAGGGAGATTAAGGGGAAGTTAGATGAGCATAAAGAGGAAAGGAGATACGGAGAAAAGGGAATACGAAGGGGGCCAAAGAAATTGGTAAATTGGCAAT
Source organism: Chironex yamaguchii (assembly GCA_024741275.1). NCBI lineage: Eukaryota > Metazoa > Cnidaria > Cubozoa > Chirodropida > Chirodropidae > Chironex > Chironex yamaguchii. The sequence goes on from JANTCA010001479.1 coordinate 11,670, forward strand.
AAATCAAAGTTGATCTTACCTTTCACCCTTGACTGCCTCCTGCTGGAGATGATCGCCCAACACAATAAGAAGGGTGTCAATAAAGGCCTACAACCAGAAGGGTGTCAATGAAGCGGTACAACATGAAGGGAGTCAATCAAGAGATACAACATGAAGGGTGTCAATCAAGGCCTACAACCAGAAGAGTGTCAATGAAGAGGTACAACATGAAGGGTGTCAATCAAGAGATACAACATGAAGGGTGTCAATGAAGAGGTACAACATGAAGGGTGTCAATCAAGAGATACAACATGAAGGGTGTCAATCAAGAGAT
>JANTCA010001480.1:0-11981 GCA_024741275.1 Chironex yamaguchii
CATACACCGCCTTAGTTGTGACATAAAATGACTAAGGCTTTGGAAGTCGAAATTCTCGTCCAGAAAACAGACCTAGGTGCGAGACCGCTTTGCTCCAGTCTTGCGTCTCTGTTTCTTTAGTCTTCCTTTGTGTACTTTTTGAACTTTTTACTGTACAAATGTCAGTATAATTCTTATTTGCTGCACTACAGATGTTGTGGTTCATTCGTATAGGTATGACAAGTGATAACTATGTCTATGATACTGCTCGTTTACTGTATTTTTAAATCAGTACGCATTTGATACAGTGAATGTAGGCTCTACAATGCCATAAATTGTATATAATTTACGCATAATGTTATATCTCAAGGTAAAATAGTTAAAATATACCAAACCAGTGACTCCTTGATGTATCCCAACACAAGCCTTTTTCTTGGCAAGTTAATACGGAGCACATTCGTCTTTAGTTGTCCATTATACTCCACAAAGTAATTGTCTGGCAACCTTATTTCTGTTGCATTTGCCGAAACTGCTGAGGCAACAATGATTGTGTCAGGTTTTCCGATATCAGTTGAAAGAGTAAGAGATGGAGGATCCTTCAGCTCTGACAAAATAGCGCACATAAAGAGAACCACAAAGGAAAATATACAATAAAACATAACTGGGTTATGAAGATACATATCATTGTACCTATCTTTACAGAAAAGCCAAAATAATATATGTATAGTACTAGAGTTTGCTTTATATATTTTAAGTTAGAAATAAGAGCGATTCATCATTGACAACTATACAATTTTATAAGATTTTATAGTTTTATTCTTTGCCTTAAACGTCAATGAATTATTTTTGTTTGGAAGAAGTGGATATACGAGAAATTGCACTACTCCTAATATTTAAAGATTTTCAAGTAAACTGATATTTATAAAGTCAGTCTATTGTAACGAAAGCTTAGAGATGTGACCCAGAATTAGGTGAGGAGATAAAATGATTTTATTTTTGGAGCAATCATAGTAGGCTGCAATATGGAGGCACTTCTGTGCTTGAGCTGCAGCTGTAACTGGTGCCATTAATCTTGAGCAGATTCCTATAACTTTTATAAGTGATACTTCATTGATACTCTTGTAGTTAATAGAGCAAAATCCTAACGAAATTTCACGGCTGCTACAAGAGAGTAGCCATGGATTATGTAAATGCATATTCATAATATACGACATTGTAGAGACACATCAAACCGCATACCTTTGTCACAGATACATACAAATCTTTCAAGCTCTTGACTCTGGTCTCTGCATGCACAAGGAAAACAAGGATTATACTTCCTCTGTCTGCATTGAGGGCCAACCTGGAATGTAAAGCAATTTTAGTTACATTACGTACTGTTACGATTGCCAAGTAAACTATTGGGATCACTGTTTTCCGTACTGGGAAAATATACTATCGAGTGGAAATTTTGTTCCCGTCACTCCATATCACAATACTTTGTTGCTGTTTATAATTGGCATTACAGACAGTTGTATTATACTGTACATGGTGATAGATGGGTTTTATAGCCGAGTACTTCAAGAGGTAAATGTAAAATGGTCTTTCACATTCATGCTTTTCAGAGGTATGTATACAGTCTACCTAAGCATATAAGATACACATGATGCTTGACAATTTACTTTTTCATTTATGGAGCATAATCAATAGTCAACATAATCACAAGGAATCTCAATTTCATGAATTAATCACATTGTATAGAAACAGAACGGGATTGTTTGTTTCATATGGAGTAAATACTAAAGGTCTCAATTTTACGTACCTGCCGATTCTTTGAAATAGCATCAAAGTATTTTGTTCCTTCCTGGAATTCATAACGGAAGGAAGAGGACGTTCTATCAATAGGAAGTAACACACAGGAAAAGAAACGGTCATTATTTGCCTTGATGTTGATGGATTTGCATTGAAAGTGTACAAGACATGCTCCAATGCACTCATCTTCGCTACGTGTTGTTATATTTGCAGAAATTATGCTGTCAGTAACTAACATGTTTGGACTGATTTCATAGAACACAGAATTTTTATAAACGTCTGTGCGTAAAATGTTATCTGCTGTTGCAATACCAAATATGACAAGAGGTAAGCAATATTGGAACAACATGATGATAGTCTTAGAGCTCATATTCAAACTTAGCAAGTTATCATTTCTTCATTACTGTTCCTTTAGAAATTTTTATAATTACATGGCAACTGACACTCAGAAGATGGCTTTACGAAATGATGTTCAAGTAATATCTAATTTGAATCAAACAGAGACGCAAATTTTATGGCTTTTATTTACAAATCTTGACCATATGTGCTCGTGTAGTTAAGGCCGGTGTAGAGTGTGTTGTCAAGAAATGTGCAATGACTTCCGAATTTTGCAATTGTTTTATCAAGCGTTAGATAAATGGTGGGCAGTTGCATGTATATGGAAACCTATTAAACTTATTATAACAGTTTACCGAAAAGCTACTTTTACTGGTCAGTATATTCGCTGGGATTCTTTATGTACAAAAATGGGGATAATCAACCACATCAGAACACTTGCCCATAGAGCACTTTTTATCTGTTCAAAATCTGAATTAAATTCGGAACTAGGGAAAATAAAATCTATTCTGCTTGAAAACCGGTATCCACAAGATGTTGTTTCTAGAATTCTGTGAGAAAAGATCACTGATTTTGCAACCGAAAAATCATTTGGGTCTCAAAAATGTCCTGTATACTTAAAACGTCCTTGGCTAGGCAATGTTTCTATCCGCATAGAAACACAGATTAAAAAAGCTGTAAATAAGTGTTTCTCTGCTGTCAATCCAAGAATCGTTTTCACAATTAGGAAGATCTTGCCATCCATTCACAAGGATCATATACCTACCACACAAAAAAGCTTAGTAGTATATGAGTTTTTGTGCCGATGTGAAGCTCGGTATATAGGTCGCACTTGTCAAAGATTGAGTGACAGGATAAAACTACATGTTCCAGCCACTGTACGCCAAGCATCAATTCCTACTAAAGAACAGACATCTCGCGCTTGCAAAGCGAAAATGACTGCCAAAATATGCGATTTTGATATAAACCAACATTTACTAGAAAATTCAGAATGCGTCAAAATGTATGAGGACGAGAATGTTTGGATAATTGGCGCAGCTAGACAGTCCTTTCATCTAAGTGTATTGGAGTCTGTCTACATTAAAACTAGAAAACCAGTACTCTGTAGGCAGAAATAGTTCGTTTTTTCACTTGGACTCTTTCAATAATGTTTTGTTTCTTTATTTTCTCTTTCTTTGTTTTCTTTCTTGTTTATGATTGGCTAGTTTTGCTGCATGTTTCTTATGTATAGGTTCCGATATGCATATACTTTTCTTTCCGACGATTCGTACTCTGAAGAGTTTCAGCCAAAAATAGCATTTAAGTATGTTTTTAGTGGAATGTCGCAAATTTTCAAAGCGACTTACAGATTTATTAGCAAAGCTCAAAACAACTTTTTTTTTGGAATAAAAAACCACTCTCACTGAAGGAACTCATACAAAACTCGAATTAAAAGAGAGTATCGGGGCTTGAAAATTTGAGAGCACGTCCTTTACTTTGGGTTAGAAAGTATCTCCCAATATCATGCTTACCACTAACCATAAGGAACGTTCCAATAATTTTGTGAGAGTTACTCTATTTCATTTCTTACCAATGCCGACAATCATATTCCTTCTCCTTGTGACTCTGCCATCACCTCTCTCTCCTCAGAACCGGGTCTCATTCATATTCTACCTCCCTGCATCTTCGTTTGGGTCTGCCTCACTTCATCTTTCCTGCCACCTTCATTCTCAACACTCTGTCATTCATATACTTTTCCCTTCATTTCATCCTGCTTAAATTCTTTTCTTAACTTCTGTCTCACTCCCTCCTTCACTGTCTACACTAGACCCAAGGTCTTTAAAGCTGTCTGCACTAGACCCAAGGTCTTTAAAGCTGTCTGCACTAGACCCAAGGTCTTTAAAGCTGTCTACACTAGACCCAAGGTCTTTAAAACTGTCTACACTAGACCCACTTATCTCTTCTCCTTCCGTCATGACATTTTCTCCATCCGTTTGCTCTCTATTCATGCACAAACATTCAGTCTTATTCCGGCTCACTCTCATTCCTCGCCTCTCCATGCCTCTATCTCTCCAGTTTCTCTTGCACCATCTCTCTCTCTCATCGCTACACAGGACAATATCGTCTGCAAACATCATGGTCCGGGGGGAGGGGGGTTGGCTCTTTAACAATCCATCAAGCTGTCAAAGAGGAAAGGGCTTAAAACTGACTTTTGATGTATTTCTACCTAGAACACTTCGTTCACTAATGCTGCGCAGCTCACTGTTGTTAAATACCTCTCATACGTGTCTTGAACTGCCCTTATGTATTATCACACTAACAAACTAAATTCAAACAAGTTGTCACGCATAAAAGTTTATATTAGAAAGATCGGTTAACCAAAGTTAACGCGTTTGACTGCTTTTGTAAAAAAATGGAATCTGCGACATTTTTTAAATATGTTGCATTGACGTGAGAGCATTACTCCTCAACAATATTGTGCACAGTATGATCAGAAAACATGTTGACAAAATCTTTTTTCTTAAATTATCATACAAAAATCGTATCATCCATGTGAATCTGGTTTAGTACTGCTACCCTTGATTCTTCATTTTCCTAAAGTAGGCCAGGCCTTTTCTACTGTCCACCTACATCCCTGGATACTCAAACATAGTGAGAACCCCTGGGGCAAAGATAAGATGCACGTGTTGTCATGATAAATTATAGAAGTCCTGGAAGTGTCAAAGCAATCATTTCCATGATCTAAAAACGCCCCAGAAAATTCTACTAAAAGATATCAACGTATACAAAGTTTTTCAAATTTATGCATATATATTTAACCTTAACAAGTGAGCATACCTGCAGGCACTAATGCCATGTCTAGTTGTAAAAGTAAAAACACAGATTGACTTCTGCGCAATGCTGCATCCACAAAAAACAAATAGGGATTGATAGCAAACATGAGCAAGGCATCGTATTATTTCGCCTTTTGAAGTTACATAAATTCCAAAGGGACATGTACATTAACCTCTAGTACTTGTTTACATTTAGAGCCCCATGTATTTAGGTGTCATAGTTTTCAAGCTGCCTGCAGTAGAAACTGCAAAGTTAAACATGATCAATCCAAACATTAAGTGTATTACTAAATGCAGCACATACATCTTAATAGCTTACTATGGAGAAAAAAACTTCGAAGGAACAGAAAATGTTTTGAATAATTCATACAATGAGGGAGATACTTGAGTAAGGTGGATTAAAGAGCTTTTTCCATAAACGATGGAACACCACAATGGTCCAATAGACACCGAAAGCCTATCTAGTGTATATCAAAGAAGCCAGTTTGCAAAACCCCATCTAATCAAGATAAATATCTACGAACTCACACATGTGACAACACTGTAAAGCTTTACTGTGTTGTTTACAGTGACTTTCATTTGTGTTTAGAACCATATTTTGTTGCTAAGCGGATTGTTGCTATGGTAAGACATGACAATGTGGCAGTGTATTGGAATATCAACGTTAGATGGGTTATTCTTTCTATCATCGTTCGCACGGCACTGCCAAATAGACTGATTTATAATATTTGTCTCGGTATTCATCACCAAACCATTGCCTTGTGTCTGTTGCATCACGCATTAGTTTTTTGATTGTTTCATCACCTCAGTTTTGTTTTCTGCTATCATAAGCGCCAGCTCCTTTTCAATCAGAATTTTTATGGTCATTCTTCGTAAATCTCTGATTTTGTCATCAGCATTTGAAAGTGGTTTCGACTTTTCCACTTTTTGAAATCCGTCCATTCGATGAAAAAAGCAAGTTACCTCAATGACTTGAGCGAATAAAGTCGGCCTTTTCGTTTGAAGTAAGACTATTGGCAACAGCATTCTTACTTCTCACCACAAGTAGCCGTTTGTTAACAGGTTTTCTAAAATTTACCATGGCGAATATTCTTAGACGAGTAAAAACATTCTTTGTACCACGTAATTATTTTGTCTTTCTTTTTGGCAATCTGGACAAAGTGCTATTAGTTATCTTTCATCTTTGTTTATGTCTTTATGATCTCCTGTGAGGTTTCGGGCTTTTTTTTGCTTCGATGGTCACCGTTGGCATTAATCAATTCTGTCGAACTAAATTTAAACGTTGCGCTTTTCATGTACTTAATTCAGCAATTAAGCTCGGCACAAGAGAAGCACGACGTATAACCCAGGCCTTACAGAATATCAATGCGAATACACAGAAAAAAATTTCAATATTCAAAAGGAAATTTTAAGAACAGTCGCGAGGAAACTTTTAGACACTAGAATACAACCAGAAAGCTTTAATGATAATAGGCAGTGTGCGAAGCAATCAAAGGCAATGAATGTTGTAAGAGACTTAGCTCCAGAAGAAACAGTAGCCTTGATCATTGGCAAGTGACAAAGAGACTAGTGTCACCCGAGCCTCCTGATTAGTAAAGTGAAAAGAAATTACGGGTACTTTTACCAAGGTTGGCAGAGAGAAAAGTTTGAGTTGGGACATCTTGAAAATGTAGTCAAAACATTAAACTGGGCTACAAGAAGGTGGTACATATTCAGTGATAACGTATGTAGTCATCGTGGTTGTTTTCATGAGTGCCGTAAATTACTGATTAAGGTTCCGCGGCGCTTGTGAGAAATATATCTTCTAAACTGTGAGTTTTGAGAATCATTTGGAGTTAATGAGCCTTGACAGTGCACAATTGATGGTATCTCTTACTACGCTCTGCTGTAAAGTATATGTTGAACATATGTCAAAGTCATATTTCATCATGTTCATTTACGTTACATATGTTCTTACAAGGAGCCAGGAAAAGGACGTTGTGATAAAAGATTTGTTTATTTTAGGTACTATTAGTCTACTGATAGTACAAAACTTGACAATTGCTTTGAATGTGACACTTGCCTTCACAAGGAATTCCCTGTTTTAGGCAATTTCTTGTTAACTATCATGCTAAGCAATGAAAATTTCTTGATAACAAGGTTTGCAAATGTAAGTTCTAGTGATCTTTATTGTGCTAGTTGAATATTTTACTGCATGCTAAATAACAAAAAGTAGGACTTGGTAGGCTTTTTTAATCCGGGATGGTTCAGATTTTCAAAGTCCTAATTACATATTATTAAATCTGGCAAGTAGGTGTTTTCTCACAGGTCATCCATACTTAATCATTGTCAAAAGTGTTTAAAGAGTACCCTTTTTAGTAGCCCTCTCCCAGTTAATATAGCGGACAGTACATAGAGCAGACAAAAGGGATGATTGGCGGCTGAACAAGTCGCTCCTTATTCCAATCAATAAACATCATGATTTTCCATGGATTAACATGAATTCAGAGAGAATAATTTTATGTAGACAGAAGCTTTATCATGACATGAGTCGCACGCTTTTTATTAGCAATCATTGTCATTATAAAGCCCCTGTCTACATGGCTTCCACTGAGTCCATAAAGTCAAGAACTTTTAAGAATAATTTTAATTGAAAATTTCATCATTTTTGATGCTGACAAAAGTGTACATGGCTCTTTAACCCCCTCCACTTCCTATGGCATGTATGCTTGAGATAAGGATAACAAATATTGATGGCCCCTAAATATGAAAGCGTGTCATTTGTCTACTGCCAATTTAAATTCTTCACCCAGTATTATGTAGTTTGTCACGCTATTTAGAACCTCACATCTTTAGATTTTTCGTCAACTGCAAGTGGTATCTAACAGGCTTTATTTCCCGACTCTTTTCATTACCCGCTCCTGTCACACTCTAGCATATCCTCCAATGAATATTTATATGATATACGTAGCATATTTTTGCAGCATACTCATTACCAAACCATACCTTAATGCAATGCTGGGTTAGGTGATTTTACTAGGAGGTGAGCTCTTTATGAGAGTGGGCTCCCATTAATTTTTCTCACTTATGGCATTTTCGCTTTGCCGTGTCGTGGATTGAAACTCGCACCCACTGGCTTATCCAGTAAACCACATCGGCTCTTATTTAGCTATAAATCTGAATAATGAGCAAAAGTTCTAAATGCTTCGTGCCTTATGGGGCACTATGGTAGCCCTGTGTAGTGTAGGCAGATAGCAGCAAAAATTTTCCATATTCCACATTGGATAGTTTAATAACAATGCAATTGTTAGGTTAAGAAATATTGTCTTTTAAGTAATTACGATACAATCATGAGTGACGTCACATTTCCTGTTAATACAAAAACACAGGAGCTCAATGGAAGAAACAATGATTGTGTTTGCTTTTCAATAATCAGCAGTGGGTTATGCATGCAGCAGAAATTAATATTAGAACATTGGTTGATGTCAGTGTTTGGACATGAGTGGGTCACTTAGTAGTATTGCTAGTAATAAGCAGAAGACTTTGTTTTTACTGTGCAATCATTAAGTGCAAGTCGAGGCGAGTGTGAAATGGCATGTTCTGATAAATTCACTTTTTTGATCAAAAAGATAGTACAAAAGGGCAACGGCACCACTCTGATCTTTCCCAACCAGCGTTTTCTATTGACTGTGATGGAATATGCCATTAGATGTGGTGAATTCAGTTTGAACAATACAATGTATGGGCAAAAGGACGGTATAAAATTGGGCATTACCTTCAGTCCAGCTGTGGCAAAACTTCTTTTGACTTTCACAAAGAGCAAATTCTAAAAGAAAGCTACCAGAATATGTCCACTTATTTTCGCTATGTTGATGACAATTTGGCCGTCTTTAAAACAGAGTTGGAGTATGACAGGGGTTTTAAAAAACTTCACCAGTTACACACTGAGCACTCCAATTTACAGAAGAAAAGGATCAAGATATTTTATTACCTTTTCTTGATATTTTAGTGGGAAATACTTAGACTAATTTAATAACAACAGTTTACCAAAAAGCTACTTTAATGCTGTTTCGCAAATGCCGGTCTGTTTAGAACCAACTAAGGCCCTGGAGCTATAAACAACACGAGCCCTTGTTGGCTTCAAAATATTTGCTTGTGGGCTTACAATCAATTGTTCTCGCAACTTTGCATTCAATACTTGAGAGTGTAATCTTAATAAAACAATAGAATCAGACTCGAAACAATAGAATAAACTTGACCCACAAACAAGTCCTTACAAGATTTCTTGAAAAGGTGTCAAACGAGCATTTTGATTAAGCCCCGTTTGCACTGTACTCCAAAAGAGTACAGATCTATTTTGAATCTGTAACGATTCATTTCAGTACGGAACCATCAGTTCCAGTTTAAGCGAAAGCCTATCTATGCTCGTTTTGGTACGGATCCATTTGAATCCGTCCTAGTGTAAACGGGTATAATTGTCTAGCATTAGCTACACTCGTGGGCTTTTGTCGAGGCCTGGGTCCCGGAAATTTGTCCCGGTTGCCTCACCTCTCGACGGTACTGCATACATGTCAATTAAAGTCCGTTTACGTGTCCCAGACATAAGATCTTCTGGTACATCTTCAATATCCCGAGGTATGCAAAAACGTCTACCAAACATCAGTTGCGCAGGGCTAAACTCTGTTGAGGTGTGTATGCTAGTAGTATATACATAACAAGTTTCTTGGAGCCATTTATTCCTTTAGTACTGAGTGTTGTTGTAACATTACTGTCATGTAGGACTTAAATGTAGCATATGATTGTTTCGTAAGTCCATTCCACTTTCTTTTATAGGATGTAGTACGCAGCTTGTTGATTCCAAGCTCTTGTACATTTTGAAATAAATTCCTTTCAATGAAAGTTTCATAGCTCGGGTCTTGGTCAAACAGCAATGCTTTGACAGTCGTCAAGGGTAAGCAATAAAAACCAAGCATTTTTCAGCCGCCGCTGCAATACGATCAGAAATGGCCGAGAACTGAAGGACTTCTTGAAGATTTACTGATCTATTTGATATTCCATTTGACATCAGATTTCCAAATAATCACGCAATTCTGGAGGATCGAAGAGATAGTGAATGCAGCTAATCAAGATCGGAATGATGAGGAATATGGTGATGATGAGGACGGTGCTGTGTTCGATCAGGTTTTCCCCCAAGTCGGTAATGTTCACGAAGCTTTGCAAGTTTTGCATGACTACATGCCTTTGTGTATTAACCAGAAATATCCAACTAAAGAAAAATGCCCTCTTAATTGACAGGTTCATTAGTGTTAAAACAAATTAAAGTGACATTAGAGCATATTTTTAATGAATTATACAATGGATATTTTGTTCCTTGTTTAAGTCTCGGAATAAAAAATAGACCTTTAAAGATAAAGCTTTCGATAACTCCAACTATTTTCTTTGTCCCTTGAATTTTGAAGAAACAAATTGCTGGTTGAAATAGGCATTCCTAGCAGAACTGCTTGTTATATTGTCCTAACTTTTAGACAGTTGATAGTGACATCTTCAACTAGTCGCAAAAAATGGTTATGTTCTGCGCAAAGATCACAATCATTAAAAATCAGGAAATCAAAAGCCACCTCTTGGAGCAATGTCTCCATATCTACAAAAGCCCCAAGAATTGCATTGAGAACAGAAAAATGAGAATGGCAAATACGTCAATGCTTTAAATCCTGGAATAAGTGCCCGGCCGCTAATCTAATATTTGGGTCTGAAAGAGGGGCGCTTATTTGAGGGAAGCTCTTATTCGAGTGGGGCGCTTATTTAATTTCTATGGCTGTCTTGATGATGTGATGGCGCGATCCAGAGAAATTTCTCTCAGGTATAAAGTGCTTTACTGTACAAGCTTGAATTGACAGGGCTTGTTCGTGGGCATCATATTTATGAAGATCGTTGGACGGTAATCATAGAACAACAACTTGATTGCAAACCTTACCTAAGAAACGAAAAGTGCACTTATGATAAATAAGCACTGGATCTTTAGACACAAATAGATGGCGAAGATGTTTTAGCAGGCCATGTGCCCATTGACCTGTCGCAACGTTTATCTCAATTTCTAACAACTGGCGAGAAATGAAAATATTTGAAAGCAGACGTTGGCGGTAAAAAAAAGCTAGAAATTGGTCTGGTGGTTCTAGCCAAATACACAACAACGACGAATGACAAAATGTTTGCCAAAATTTTGTTGGATAAGCTCGAAGAGAAAAGAATATGATTGACATAAATATATGTGAGAGTATTTTAACAAAGTTTCCTTGCTATGAAACATGAAAGTTAAAACTGAAAATAAGAGCAAAAACGGAAACAAAAACCAACTTTGTTGTTTATTTGTACTATTTTCTGGTAAACTACCTTCCTCATGCCTATAATACCAAAAACGTACGTCTCAGAGACTCGTTTTAGCTAAAATTTTGAATAGGCGCCCGTTTCTTAAGGAGGAGGTGGTGGGCGCTTATTCGAAGATTTATGGTAACAACACAGTTTTGGAAGTTGAGATCGTGGGACATTAAATAAATTCAACTTTAAATGAGGAAATAGTTATTTATGTTTATTATTTTCAAAAGTTCGAAAAGAAATTTTTCTCAAAGGAAGTTGAATTATAAGAAAAATGTTCGATCATCAACATTGCACGGTCAAATAAACTGGACAGTGGCTGCTGATATTTGACTTTAATGACAACTTCCTCGTTTTCCATTTCCAGATTTTACAACAGTTCCCGAGCGTTAATGATAGTACAGTTTGACGCTCAAAGATGTCAGGAATATTTTGTCTTCAGATTTGCTGGAGGTGCTTTGACACATGACAAGTATTATAAGTGTGATGACAAAGTCACGGTGAGGAAGCAAGATTAAAAATTGTGGAAAACTAATAAGGACCTCTTTATGATACATGGTACGCCACTGGAGCAAAGAAAGTTAATATAGCCTTGAAAATTTGCGACATTGCGCTAAAATCATACTTAAAAGCTTTTTTGGTCTGACACTCCTCAGAGTATGAAACGTCAGAAAGGAAAGTATATGTATATGGCAACCTATTTATACGAAA
>JANTCA010001481.1:0-11981 GCA_024741275.1 Chironex yamaguchii
GGGAGAGTCCCACCTATTCCTCTCCCAACCCTCCTCCTTTCTCATCCTGGACTTGGGACCAGGCAATGGCGGAGTTTGATTGTCGAATAGCTTGGCGTTAATGCAACGAAAACTCGCAGATAAACTGTTTTCTTCCATAGAAGTATTGGCGCTTGCATTACGTAGATAGAGTTGTCTTAGGTAGGAAACGTAATTTAAGTTGTAATGTTTTTCAACTAAGTTTCACACAAGTCTGAACCGAATACTCGCCTTGTGGAGTTAAAAAAGCAACTGTCAAAAGTAGATTGATTATTCACTTCGATTGGCAGTATCGTATGTCTGTTCAGTGGGGAACACCCTGACAGGCTGCAAGTAACCTACAAAAAGATGACATTGGCCGTGTTGTTGCAAATACGCCAGCAAAGTTTGATCTATTTACCTTCACTTCACCCTTGCGATAGCAGACCTAAGTTACATCATCGCTTGAAGAGACCTGAGTTATGGGCACGTGTTTAGGAAGAAAATATCAAAGCGTTATTCTGCTCGTTAAACATGAATTTAAGAGGCAATTTACTTTCAGTCGAAAGTCAATCCAAGCAAACCCGACCTTTACGTCCGTTTAAATAGATCATGTGTCTGTCTCTGAGTAGAAAATCTTGGAACATATAGAGTAATGACATGCCCGTTTAGACGACGGAATCTTCCCTAAACAGGACATCACGGATGTGCAAATACGTCTTATTATGGTGTTTGCAAGGGGAATGAGAAGGAACAGACTCTTGAACGGGTTTTTGAGAGTAGTTATCTGATTATTAATCTCCCGCAAACTTGACGTCCTCTAGGACCAAAATATTATTTTGGGATTTCAACTAAACCACCCTTCGCTGGTTAAGGGTAATGAGGATAACGCGATAATATGCACAAAGTGAGAGTGTGTGTGTGTGTGTGTGTGTGTGTGAGAGAGAGAGAGAGAGAGAGAGAGAGAGAGAGAGAGAGAGAGGAGAGACAGAAGCAGAGAGGGACACTCGTGATCTTTCGTTACATCAATTTTCATAAACAGCTCCAATGCTGCATTAAGGCTGCGTTTGCAATTGTACCGGACTTCTTTTGATCCGACACATAAGTGTTACGGATCAGTTTTACGTTTACACTAGGAAGAATGAACCGATGCACATTTTTCCCGCTATCTGTCAAAGTTTTGTACCTGCATGTGACTGCGGCTACCCACGACAGACAGTGGACCACATCGTCGAATCGTGCCTTAAACACCGGCCTCCGAATGGCGAAAGCGGAATCATCTCACTAGACGATGACACGAGGGCCTGGTTAGCCTCTACCGAGTTGCAGGTGTAACGACGGACGAGTCGATGGAGCAAACGAACGAACGAACCTGTTAGGATAGTGGTTCAGCTGTACAGATCTAAAATTATTTGTTATCAACCCATTCAACGCAACACTCAAAAGGCAACTGGCATGATAAAAATTGTGTTAAGCTGAAGGATTTAGTTGGCAGAGAACAAAAAATAACATTTGATCGTTTTCCTAAATCCAGAAGTTATCATTTTGTAATCTGAGTGCTCTTATAAGTTTCGTAATTGGAATTATATTCTTTAAAAAACCCATCCTTTGGATTAAGGTTGTTATTGTAAGGAAATTTGCTGAAAATGATCACAGGATTACATATCTTATGACCGATTTTTTTGGGTCTAAGATAAATGTCACATAAACTTTACACCCCTAAGCCATTGAAACATGCATTCAAATCAACTTAATTTACCTCATTAGTTTGAAGCTAATGCGAAACTTTCTTATCTTTCTACGTATTTCTCTGTAAATTAAATGGTCACTAATCAATGGTTACATTCTTGAACAAGTTCAAAAGATATAACATATTTCTGTCCTATCATCAGCAAACTGGAAACAGTTGATTACTCGCTAAAAAAAACAAACAAATTCCCTAAGTGGTTTGCTGTCCCGATATAGATTTATCCTTACGCAGAAAACATTTGGTAAACGAAGGGGTCTGGGAACTCATAACTTTGAAATAACCAATAACTTCGAGATTTTACTTTGGTTCCACATTTTCTGGATCAAGTTATAAAAGTTTATATAGCCAGAGCCATCCATAGAGTAATAAAGAATTCAGCTTTTCCTTGGGAACTGTTGAGTTAATAGACCATTGAGTTATAGCATGGGAGAACGTGCTTGATTTCTGGGATTTAACATACTTCTAAAATTGTGTCGCAGGAAAGTATCATAGGCTAACATTGAGTAGGTCAATAAAAATAAGCATAATTACATAGATCCTTAAAGTAAAATATTTCTGCTTAACCTCTTTCTATTTTCAAAACCAATTGATCAGTAAGAATAAAATTCATATATTCCACAGTTGAAGAACAATTGCACGCATCAAATAATAGTTTTGGTTGATATCGAAATATACTTCTAAATCAAGTCTAACTAACCTTATTTTACAGGATTCGTTTCGTCTAAGACAAAAATTTCCTTTGAGATTCTACCAGTCAAATCAGACAAATAAAATATTTTTGCTATAAGTACCCGATCTCATCACGTGGAAATAATTTTAAATGTGTCTCATTTACTAAAATATTTCCATTTTCATTTTAAACGTCTTGGAGTCGGTACTAAATAAATCACCACCTTTAAATCAGGAAGGGATCTACTTGCGAATACGTGATTAAACGGTAAGGTTGTATTTCTTCAAAAGATAAATGTCCACTTCTTAGAACGGCGTGCTTTTAAATATTCCTTAAACCGAGCTTAGTTTTTAAAGAGTTTTTCGCAACAACAGCCATTGAAGTGAATAACGTACGTTGATCAGGGTTTCTGCCGTATGTTGTCGGGTTGAATTTTGAATCTTGGTATAATAGTTTGAGCTATTGCTCCACGAATTTACTACCAGCGTGGTGTTAGTGACAGAACTAGACCGGATAACGAAGTTTCAATCGTGTTCTTCTGGTGCAATTGTATCACTGCTAGAAAATAGCACATTCGCAAGCCATAAGTTGAAACTGTCTACAACATCCACTATAGAGAGCAGACTCATAAATAAGAGGGTTCTCGTTTAAATTATTTGTGAGTTGAATTTTCAGATCATTTCCCTGGAAGTACGACCCTTTAACACTTTGTAATTGACATTGACAGTGTTTCAAGGTAAAAGAGGTTAGATAACGGGTTCATGATATGGGCAAGAAGCTAACCACAATGAAGTGCTATGGGATTAGTTTATGATGAGTAAGTTAAGCACAACTATATCGCCTTTTTAAGGAAAATCCGCAAATATTCGAACTACAAGGCCATAGAACATAGAACATAGCCTGCATGTATGTAGGTACTGTTTTAGTCAGCAAACGGTTTAGGGGTCAAATGTCCTTGTTTCGTTATCTTTTTGTTTTGTGTGCAGAAAGATGTCTTGGCATAACAGGGACCTCGTACATCGCTCGTTCTTGGAAGGTTCCTTATCCTCTCCAAATTAGTTGTTAGCGTACAAGCCCTTAAGCTCATTTATCCCCCACACGCGGCATAGCATGTCTTTTTTTTGTTTTTTAATACATCAAACCGTATCAAAGAACAATAATATTCCCTTATTTTTCGAAACAAAACCATTTTGCTAGCGTTTTTGAAGAACAGGAGACAATTGTATGCTGGTCTCCAAAGGCAGTTTAGGTGTACACTTGGTCTCTTAACTGGCAGGGTCTCTATCCTTTGGAGCACATTAATTTTCGGAGATGCCCACGGGATTTTCGAATATATTGCGACAGCATATTATTCAATATGAACTTATTTCTGTGTAGTCACTGAGGAGTTTATGGAATTTGTGTCAACATGTCCCGATTAAGTAACAGATGTACATCCTACCTCTATTCCCGAAATCAAAAGCGAAATGGCATTTGTGTACATCGCAACTCTTTGATTTAAGTCCCATTGGTCCCTAAGCTGCGCTGGCAAAATCGAATCCCCAGTTGTGCTGTCATTAAAGCTACGTACGGACAATCATAACATCTGGCAAACTTTTGACAAACAAGATTTCGCGAAGTAATAGAATAGTTATGTTTATAAACTATTGCTGCGCAATTTTATGAAAATACGACATTCTACAATACCAGTCTGATCCAGCTGCTGTCACGTTCAAGTCCTGTTAATTTTAAGCGAGATGGCCCATCTCTATGAGCGACTACCGTCTTTTAAGCTGACCGTTTTGGCTAATTTTACACAAGTTTAGTTACGTCGTGAAACGGGTTCAAATCCTAATTGTGCCGTCTTTGAAAGTCCATACTACCGACAATTATTAATCATGACATTAAAATTCACTCTTAAACACCAAGGAATTGGTTGCTCAATAATTAGGCATCTGCCAGGAAAGCAGAGGTTATTTGCTCGGTCAACACTTGGTTTGTTTCTTAGAATTTGATCCGCCTTCCGCCTTAATTCCTGGGTGAATCATAAATACACTGGTCACCGCGACTGATACATGGTGCCCTCAACACAATTGGAATACCCTTCATTCGCGATTAATTTTCCCATTCTTTTCAGTAGAGCTTTCCTCGGGTTTGATAGCCATCTTTGAAAAATCCAGCTAAGATGTGCTAAATACTCTCGTCTCCCAAATAAACGGTGGTCCCCTCTCATTAAATTTCTGACTTTTTGCCGACCTCCCAAGCTTATTCAGTGCTGCCTGTTTATCAATTTTGAAGATTTCTACCTATCTCCCCTCTTATTCCAACGTCCCTTATTATTTATTTCCGTGAAAATTTGAAAATGTGCAGGTATCATCATCCCAAACATTAACAAGGTAACATTAATCAATTACTTCACGAAGACGTGTTGACACAGATGATGAAAAATCCCCGCGTCTTGCTGCAAAACAACCAGAAAATAATCTGCCTTTCATCATGTGACAGTCGAGGCGACATGGACTGAAAAACTTGAAAATGGACTGAAAACTTGGCAAAAATCTTGTCACTTTTTTATCAGATAATCGCAGTAGTATTCAACATAAAGCTTTTTTCGGCTTTTGGTTTGTCGCACTCCCCGCCAATTCCGAAATCCTCTATTATTTACATAAGCCCTATTTGCCATGTTCCCCACTTTTTCCGCGCTCCCCGCTTATTGTTTTTCACATCAACTGCCAACCTCCCCTTATTCCAACGTCCCCGTCTATTCGGGAGACGAGAGTACCCACCTTACACAGCTAGTAGAGCTGCGTCGAAGAGTACGCTTGCTTAATGACCCTTGGTAAAGGAAAAATCTCGGCAAATCTTTCCCATGGTAATGAAAAGGAACATTTTGTTTTGATTTAGACTACTTTATTTGGGTTTTGTGTAAGATGCTTGGGTTTTGCCTTTCTTAGGCTTTTCTACATATGTTTATAGTAACACTCTTTCACAGTACTTAATTTTTTCAAGATTTTAAACTTTACTTTTCATACCGTTTAGACTGAAAAATATAGTTTTGATATAGAAACGATGATCTTGAGAATATTTTTACTTCAGTACACAGTAACATAGTAACACCTACGCTAGAATACTTCAACGGTGATAGTTGCCAACCATTATCTGTGCAGATATGAGAACACTAAAATGGACGAGGACTCTAATATACTGGGTTTTTCCCGAGAGTTGGTCATTAAAATAAAGTATTGCCAGAATAGCCCACAAGCTTAGAAATGCAAGTATTATGCAAGCTATGCCTATAAACACGGACGCATGTACAAGAAAAGGGGAAGGAGCATAGGTAGCGAAAAAGGCACAAAATATGTTTGTGTTCTTTATAACTCATCTACCAGTATAATTTTTCCTCCGTTACCTATAATCGTATACACAACTTATATCGTGTTATGCATAATAGTATTTTCGACTAAAATCAAAACCATTTCTCTTCTATTTTACATATACATTTTATATTCTTTATACAGATAACGAACTTCGCTTTGCTAGGTGAATGAGATCATACGTTTACTTAAAGAGGCACATACTGCACCCTCTGCCTCGCTACCCCGCTGGCTGAAGGCAAGGGCGATCGCTCCCACCCCGGCTTACTTCCTTGCGTACAAATAATTTTGAGTATAAAAAGTGACCCAACTTAATATTACTCAAAATTTAGACATTGTCTTCACACGCTTTCGATATAGCAGATGATCTGCATTCCTCAAGAGTGAGATTTAAACGTAACCGCGTTAAAGACTAATCGCCTTGAAAATTTGCGACATTGCGCTAAAACATACATAAAAGCTATTTTCGTCTGACACTCTTCAGAGTACGAATTGTCAGATAGGAATGTATATGTATATGGCAACCTTTTTATATGAAACATGTATAGAAACTAGGCTGTGAAACTATATATATATTTGATAAAATATAGAAAAGACCCCTTGACATAGCGAAAAATTATTTTATGTTAAGGCGGGTGCGTTGTTTGACACTTTTTAAAACTCTGTCGCCGAGTGGTTGTAGAACCATAATCCTGCCCAAAACTCTTTTGTTGTCCATCACCCTGATATCTGGCTTGCTACAGCTTTCTCTCAATAACTAACGATATTAATAAAATCCACTCTCAGCTTTTGAAATGTTTAAAATTGTGTACCAGCATTCTTGTGCAAAAGATACCAGTCAGGAGGATCTATTGTAGTGACACAATCATCGAGTCATTCTAGTCACCTCTTAGAAACAATGTCTCGGTAGCTTAGTAGTTGAAGGATTCTTCCCAGCAAGCAGAAAGTCATGGGTTTGTTCCCCAGTTAAGGGTTCCTAGGCGACTTTCGCTTCGACGCCATAAAGAATAATTATGCTGCCCAGCCCACTCGTCCCCATTCCACTTCTGGAGAAACAGTTAAGGCTGCTTAAATCATTGTAATGATTTGCTTGAATGGAAAGGACATTTTGAGGACATCAATGATAGCTTTGTCTGGAAACGTAATGATTCTGGTTCACAGCTGATTGTCTTGAATAGATTTTCTTACTTAATGATTACTTGGGTAAAAACCCTTTGATCAACAACAAAAAGGAAAATTCAGCCTCTAATGAGAACAGGAAATCTTAATAGCATGAATTCCGATTGCCATTATCCTTGTGATATTATTCCGACCGTCTAATTATCTGCCATTACAGTAGATCGTTTATTATTGATTGTGCTTCCGAGTTGGTATTGACGACAGCCAATTAAAGTCCCTTCCCACATTATTTTGATGCATAGGGTGGTGGCCATCTTCGTTTCCTTAGCCTTTGAGCCACACATCTGTGGAAGCTTCGCGCAAACTTTGACGAGTAGGTTATCGCCATAATTCGGTCATTTAGCATAACTGTACAGGACAGTTTAAAAGTGAAAGAGAAACTAAACCTTAATCAAGTTTTAATTCAATGGTTAGTGTATTCGACAGAAATGGCGAGAAAAGAGTCAGCAAGAGTGCAGCTTGGCATGGGGGCAACCATTCTCGAAATCCTCTCTTCTTACCTTCAGGGTAAAGCAGTCATGCGAACACAGTGAATGCTACAGTAGAAGGCTGATCCTCCAGTAGCACTGTGTGTTTCTCTTCCATAGTCTACCTTGTAAGTGCTGAGTGCTAATCAGGGAAGCATTATGTACCATTTTTAAAGTCTTTGGATTCGATCCTACAACCTTCCCCACGCAAAGTGAGCACTCTACCATTGTTGTAGAATTTCAAAAGAACTTGCTCGATTAAAACCCTCGTCAGTTTTTTTCAAAACGGTAGCACACATTAGGTGAAGCCATAGACCATTTTATTTAGGTTTACTTAATTACTGTAGATTATTGCATTAAAGCCTACACAAGGACAATGTCCAGTATAGATTACAGTTGCACTGTCTGCTAGGCGTCGAATAATGCAGAGGAGGTACCGAAATACGTCAGTATGTCTTCATCGAATTGTGTATTAGTATGGTCACAAATTAAACGTTTTACTCTTTGTAACGAATGATTGGATTGACCTAACAAACTTTCTTAAGTTACCAGTTATTAGTGAACTTCATAGAAGCATCACTCTGCGATTTAATCTGGCCTCCCATCACATTGTATACGGTATCACAGAATATCACCCGTAAAAGTTAATAAATAACCCATTTTTGTTGGTGTTTAGGACCAACGTCATACAGTGCAATTTCTTGTCCTTTAAAACAACTTGACCTAACACTCCATTAAAACATCAAATGGCTTAAAAATTGTTTTAGACAATCAAACTGTAGCGCTTTTGGACAAAACTATCGGTCTGCTTTATTTTGCTTCTATTTTCTCGTCTTGTAATTTCTTTGCGCCTGGTTAACGTACACGTTCATAGTTAACGTTGAGAGAGGGATAGCCAGAGTAATTACGAGGGGGGCCCAGGGCTTCGAGTAGCTCGCATGAGATAAGGCATGAAATTAACCTTGATTTGTTATTGTTTGGTCATGCTGGAAAGCGTTTGTTTACTATTTTCTGTTAGAAGCTTAATTGAATTTGTGACATTTAATAAAGCATTTCCAATTAAAAGTAAAATTTTTGACCATGTGTACGGGATGTTTCCATAAAAGGGTGTGCCTCAAGGATAAAAGTGGTCTAAAGTATTTTCCTGGATGGGTCGTTCGGAGACCAACCCTGCGACCCAGGTCACCTCTCGACGATCCCAGCTCCCATCTTTGTTTGCAGTGCAACTTCGTGCGCCTGATACCATCTTGACTTCTTATAATTGGGCTGTTGTTTGCGTTCGCATCGAGTCCATAGAGAACAGTCATTCGAACTCAAAACTCGTACATACATAACCTAGCCCAGTTTCAACAACAGTCACCTAATAAGGACAAGCGGACACTCAATCTCTCTCTAGGTACCATGCCAAAGAGCGTTGGTAATCATGCCATTCAATCTACTTCTATCTCTTGCTCTTTTATGCAATTCTTGTCATATACATCCAATCCAAAAATGTAGACTTTTTTTAATTCTGAGGTGTTTTTCAGGTCTGAAGTTGAATAATAGCGTGAAACATTTGAACTACAATAATAAAGTAAGAAATTCTTCTCATCCATCATTAAGAACCAGGAGAGAAATGAATATAACCAGCAATATAAATCTTCGTAAAAATTTCCTAATTTTTGCAAAGAAAGTAATCTTAATAAATTCAAATTGTCTTATTTCAGAATTATGCTTTTTATCAAATTCTGACTTTTCCCTGACAAATGCTTATTTTCAAACCCTTATGAATATGGAAGCTCTTACCAAGTCTCTCTCTGTAAATGCCTGTGGCTCAGTTTGTAGAATTTGTGACAAGAAGTGTGATCGGTCCAAAATCAGCAAACCTCTTTCTTCTCTCGTTATTGACTAACAGTAGTGCCTCAGTTGATAAGAGGGTACTGTTTCAAACCCACTTCCCAGGTCATACTGCCATTTGACCATTACTCTGAAAAGTGAAATTGATCATGTTTGCAGATGAAATAGGTCAGCGGAGGGTTAATGACATCGATGAGCAAGAAGTAGCATAAACCATGAAAATGGTATCACCTGTGTTCAGGTCAAAGAATTATGAAAACTAAACAAGACTTGGTATATCGGTCTCGATTGATACGCCTTTCTTAACCTTTCTTAAAATGAACGGCGTTAGAATATGTTGCCTCTTTTAAAAGACAGAGACTCTTAAATGCTTGTTTTTATTCGGCAATCGAAAAATAATTCTTGAATATGAAATTGCTTTACTAAAACCTAGTCGTTCTTTATATCAAGTCACACGCCTAACTTGTAATGCTTTTTGAACCTCAAAAGGCTTTGTCTTGAAATCTATTCATCATTGCAGCCAGCTGTCATCCATCAAGGGTTCTATACTTGTATGTCAAAGGGGCCAAGATGTTTTCACTTTGTCTGTGTTGTCAATTTCCAATGAACATTAGCAGGACTATACATCTATTATAGGGGGTTTGGCTAAGCTCACTAGAAGCTGAGAGGAAACGGCAAGATAATCCTTTATGATCGTATAGCTAATAGACAGGTTCTTCTTGCATCAAAGGATCACGGATATGGTTAAACACTTGATTGTCTAAGACAACGGGAGCAAGTGTCTGAACTAGACGCACCTTTGGGGTTCTCGTAATTGGTTTTAATAAAGAGCATTGGCATGAAGCAGGTGATTGTAGATAAGATCTCCACTTTCTCACCTCCTAAATAACAAGTGACAAACAAAACTCTGGTTTATATGATGGGTAACGCGACAGATTAAATAGGGAGAGAGAAGAGTTTGAGGCAAAAGGCGATGGAGAAGTTGGAAAAAAGGATGGAGGAGGAGACGAAGAGCTTAAACGAAAAGGCAGAGAGGGGGAAGTGAAAAATATGCAGAAAAGAGAAATTGGCAGACAAGAGGATGAAGACAAGAGGAATAGGCAGACAAGAGGATGAAGACAAGAGGAATAGGCAGACAAGAGGATGAAGACAAGAGAAATAGGCAGACAAGAGGATGAAGACAAGAGGGATAGGACGGAGGAAGTACAAAAGATGATAAAGAAAGAAGAAAAAGAGGACACGAATTTTCCATTTTAATGGAAAGCTACTTGTCTAGTTGCTTTGTCGTTAATTCTTGCCTAGACAGTGTTCTGATTGTCCCAGGTAGTGGGGCCCTTTAGTCCCGTGAGCCCATGTATTTTACTGCTGCTAAATCCAGTGGGTTTGTAGCATAACACTCTTCTTCCACACTTTCCACGTTATCATACCAAAGTTGAAATAGGTCATTAACACCTCACCATCTGTTCAAGACAAAGGCCATTTAAGCAGAAGAATTTTCGTATGCCAATTTATTTTGGTATATAGCATTGATTGGGTAGAAGGGTATCAATGCAATGTTTGTCCTTTGTACTTTGTCTCTTTGTCTTTTCTCGCCCAATACTTGGTTAGTTGCTTTCTTATTGGTCAATTTTCGCTCCTACCTTACCTTACTACAAATTCTGCTATGTTATCTGTTACTGTATTCTGACGATTCTATGTGATCAGTGTCAGACGAAAAGCTTTATAGATGTCAGTTTCACTTAAGACAGTTCTTAAGTTTTGTACTGTTAGCAAATTTTGTAAAGAAATAAGGTCATGAGAAATTACCCTTATGGGCAACATCACCTTCTCTAATAATGCAAAAACACAATAACACTGTGTAAGAAACATAGGTTTTTCCACTTCTTAAGAACATGCGCAGTGTGTGTGTTAGGCAAATATCAAAATGAAAAAATTGGTTAATGTCACGTTTTGGCCATGAGTGGGGCACTTAGTACGATTGCTAGTTTTTAAAAGTGAAGCAAGATCTGGTCGTTATTAGTGAACCATGTAGGGCACAGAGGATCCTATGATATTTCACTAACTAGATAGTTCCCTAGGCGGCCTCCTCCTACAGTATAAACTTAAACAAATAGACTTATGGTTCTTTTCTTTCCAAAATAATAAAAGATTGTCTAAAAATCTCCCTTCACATGTTTTTGGCAACAAACTGACGGTGACACATAATATTTCTAATATCCTAGGGCGACTATGACAATCACATTGGAGGAGCATGTAGATACCCATTAGTGAACAAAAAAATACTATTGTAGTACTTCAGTTAACTAGGATAGTATTTACCTTATGGGAAAATACGAATTTTTCTAGAAACGTCCCTTCACTGTCCAATTGTATCAACACTATTGAAAACCTTTTAACTGTTGTTTCAAACAAAGATAATAAAAGAATATTATCCAAAATATACCCTTTGTACGCATAAAACAATGTAGTCACGTTTATTTTTCGGGATCGCCTGATACATTATTGGTCAGAGGAACCTTTGCTAAAGATATAGTAAGTGGATGGATCGATGGATGGATCGATGGCTGGATCGATGACTACAAAAGCAGACACGTAGGTAGTCAGAAAGGTAGATAGAGATACATAAATATATACATATAGATAGCTATACATACATATAGATAGATAGATAGATAGATAGATAGATAGATAGATAGATAGATAGATAGATAGATAGATAGATAGATAGA
>JANTCA010001483.1:0-15256 GCA_024741275.1 Chironex yamaguchii
CCCCACTCCACCCCCTAACAGAAAAACTACGATGTAACGCTTGATTTGGCTCTTTCAACGCGACGTACAATTGGGAGGCAAGGGCATATGGAGAACCTTCCAGAATCAAATTTTGCTTTCAAAAGAACTAAGCCACATTTTGAAAAGTTTCAGGCAACAGTTGCCAAATTGAAATTCCACATCTGTTGGTAAAAGATTAAGGAATGGTGTACCTGATGTATAAATTCGTCAAATTTCTCTGTTTATTTAAAATATTAACTACAGTAGTGTACAAAGCAGATAAAGACTAGTTTAACAAGCAGTTTATAAGACTCAGCTAATTGCTTTCCAATATTCTGGAGTTTTCATACACAATGAAAGTCGGTCATTCTCTTAATGGCTTTATAACTGAGTAGTATAAGTAGATTGCTGGGAAAAATCTACTTTTATTCCGTCCTCTTGAAGATTTTCTTTCTGTTTATTTTCTGCTTCCTCACATTGTACTTTAAGACTTTCAAATAGTGCTAACCACTCATGGTCAATTTCTACATATGTATCTTCAGTCGTTTCTTTGCAATCGCTTTTTTGTGCCATTGCTACGGCATTAGCACACTTACCTATATTTTCATAGACACCTGAATGTTCCGTGGAGTACCATATTGGTAACCAATCATCTTTAGTCGTCAGGGATGTGTCTTCTGAAAGGGGTCTTCGTCGTTGTGACACGGTAGCATGAGGCGTCCTCCACTCAGCTCCTTGCTCATTATTTCTCGGGTTCATATCGAGTTCAGGAGATCTGCTGCTAGGTGCCCAACTGGGTGACTTGCCAGGCAGTGATCTGGTTCGTGGTTTTACTTTTACTACTACACAATATTAAGACAAAGATATGATTTAAAATAATTGAAAGAGGTAAGACATATGTGCATATCGTAATGTAATCAGGAAAGCAGATTTGTTACTTACATTGAGAAACTGCCATGGAAAAAATAATGAATGCAAGCAGGCTTGGAAAGTTATGCGATTTTGTAATGTAGTCTAAAAGCAGTATTTTAGTATGCTGAAGTGGATTTGTGTACTGTAAATACCTACAATGAAATTGAGAAAAAGCGATCGATTTAATGACACTATGAGGAATGAAGTGTGGTACTAGAAGTACAAGTTTCGTATAGAAGTAGACAGTATGGTCTTGCTTTAGAAACAGAAGTAAAGTTATGATTGTAATCACAGTAACGTGGAACGCAGGTTTCACAACTGCAAATCTGATGCCTTTCCTACTGAGCTAAGCGGGTCAAAGGGAAAGTTCAACGAACTATAAATCATTCAACTCCGATCGTTCACTTATTTACTTAGGTGTCTGTCAGTGAACGTTAACGCTTGCAATCGGCATGTATCTTGTACCTTCAAGGCATTTGTAAATGGCCAGCTGTTTTACTCAGGAGGAAAGACGTCAGATGGTCACAATAATATCTTTACCTTTGTTTCTTACACAAAACTATCATGTCTGCTTGTATAGAGAACTTATGCTCCTAGTGCCCAAGTTCATCCCTCAGAATGTCATCGAATTGATTGCTCTATCTGAAGTTCGGTGCAGATATTTACAATACACAAACCGAATACACATTTCATGAGCTTCTATTAAGAGCACAAGCATGTCTAGTCAAATTCAAAGCTCAGCACACATGCTCCAAAGATGCGTACTTGCTCTGATACTTGCAAGAGAAAAGCTGTAATGTGTTACTGCCAACATATGGATTTTCTGTTATAGCTAGAGTTAAATATTTAAAATTGAGGTTTAACACTGGGTAACGTAAAACAAAAGTCACTCAGGTTGTCTTGGGACGTAAAAAACATCCCAAACGATAGAATTGTCTTAATTAGCAAAACGACTCACAAATGTAAGCCTTGCACGAGAATTTATCATGAAAAGTGCTTATTTGTGTGACAAATACAAAAATCAACTATATTATTTTGCAAGTGGCATTAACATAATGTTAACTTAAAGTAGTATATCAAAAAGGGGAATAACTGTATAGGGAATAACTGTATAGGGAATAGAGATCGTTCATTTTATATCGCATGCGATTCCCTTATTTCAATATTACAAAGGTCTTTGAGCTGCCAGGTAGAACAAGACTTTCATTCAAAGTCCAATGAAGCAGAAAAAGGGGCATGTAAAGTTTGGAAAAATGAAATTTAAATGACGAACAAGAGTTTGCTCTCAGAAACGATTGTTCATCATGCCCTTCCTAGTGGAAGTGTAAAATTAGCTGGTTGTAGGCTTGTCGGCACATCGGATATCGGAAGTGACGAAGAATACCTACGGTTTACGAATGGCTATGTATGACGGAAATTTTAACACAGCAATCAGGGAAAGTCCAGGGCCAAGTAAGCATACAAGGTAAGCGAGTGGTGTTTTTGACAACACAATATCTCTTTATCGTACCAGTAATACCACAGAAGCGGATGACAGGACTTTTAATGCAAGGATTTAAAGTACAGAAGCGCGTCTAAGGCGAGAGATGAACTTAGGTAGCCAATTTTGGACAAAGTTTCCAAGGGCTTACACGTGCACACGCCTTACAACAGAACATTTTGCGAAGATGTTGCGTCTTGCATGACTAGAGATGTTCTCGCGTATTAGAACAGCGACTGTCTAATTAGCTTCAAATTGCACCTCCTAAGCTCACCCGTGTACTTGATATTTAGAAGTAATATTCTTGATTCTTAGTTTGTTTTATTCCCATGCAAAGATTCAGTTCTTTTATTTCCGTCTGAGTATCCCTAACCAAAGTTGGCTTTCACAACAAAGTTGGAGATGAGCTTTAAGGTAGGATCGACGGCCAGAATGAAATTATGTGGATTGTGGAATACAACGAATTTCACGTGTTATTTCAAAGGAGGTCTCCAGAAGACACTTGTTGTCATTTGAAAGACTGAATCGCTAGCGAATGATGCGGAGAAGTAAAATATCATACATTTATGATGTAACTACAAGACAATGGATATTCGAGGCATATTTTGACCTGGTTTTAAACACTTCTCTATAGTCAATTTTTACTTACAAACATGTTGATAACATCACATTTTGCATCGATGGGAGTGAAGATTGAATTAACGTTTAAGAGATCTCCACACAATTTTAAAGAATTTGGTCTTGGTTAATGGTGAACATAACGCTTGTTCACCTTCTAACATTATTCAGTACAAGCAACTGTAATCTTGACCATACTTTGGTAAAAACTTGATTCCAACTTATTTTATGATGGTTGTTTCAGTTGAAAACAGTGCTTCCTAGTATAATCTAGAATTATAGTAATGGCTTGCTTACGTCAAAATGGTTTTATTCTTACGTTTCGTCAAAATCGTTTGACATCTTCAGAGACGTTGGTATGGTATGTGAGGATAAGATTACAAATAGTGTACTAGAACAATATACAATATCATGAAAGGCTACAGATTATAGTTAGGTTTGTGTTTTTCCAATAATAGTCTTTCATAAATATGCAAATCAGAAACAAAATGAGATGAAGATAGCATACTGAAATCGTTGATAGAACCATAATGAGCTGAAGAACGCCAATGTTTCAGTATATATTGGAGAAAGAGGGACTAGAAAGCTTCCTTGTCAAAGCAGAAACTCTTAAGTGTTCTGTGACTCGCAAATGCCTTTTATTACATTTAGTATTGCAACCAATATCTGGTTTTGCAACCAGCATCTAGTACTTCATACAACATCTGCTATCACTACCTCTGATTTTCCAGTTGCCATTTTTCACACTTTTATGGTACTTAGTATTGTTTTAAGCTTTTAGTATTATAGCAAGCATATAGAATGGTAAACATCGCCTAGATTGCAAGCGTTTTAATGCTAAGAAAAGAATTTACTATTTCAGTAAGCTTCAAATATAGAAAAAAGCATTTGGTATTATATAAGCATCTAGTATCGTAATACAAATCTTGTGTTGTGATAGGCATCTGGTATTGCAAACATTATCTAGCATTATACCAAGCATCTAGCATTGCAAGTAGTATCTAAAGTTGCAAGCAGCATGTAGTATTGGACTCACTATGTAGTATGAAACACAACATCTAGCGCTACACTCAAGGTGCACTTTTGAATAAATCTGATGATAATCATACCTTGCTGAGTGGTGGATGTTGGGTAGGATACTGACGCTAATTTGTCCTTCATCTCTTTGTCCATTTCGGTCTTATCTTGCTTGTCGCTGCATTCTGATTTTTCTTGAATAGAAATTTTCCTAAGCTTCCTCGACAATCTGTTTATTTGAAATGCGAAAAGTGGTGATAATAAAAGACATGAAAGCATGAATTTCATGTCTTGGGCAAATTGGGTCTCTTTGCGTTTATGGTCAGGATGTATAATGCAAGTGTAATTCACGTATGACCGCTAACGGAAGACACTGTCACAAAACGTAATCTTGTAACTATAAAGCATCATATTCAGTTACGGTAGGAACCTAATTTGCTCGATAAATATTTCAGTCTGAAGGACTAAAAAAGAGGAAAGAGGAAAGCATCCTACTGATGCGAAAGTTAAGTAAAAGCATTGCGAAGAAAAAACAAATCCATCTTTGCGATTATTAGACTTACAAGGTCTTTGCTCAGATATATAATTGTAGATATAGAAAAAAGATGCAAAGAATTATATATCATATATAGTATATATTTATATGCTCTAGTTACTGGCCACAAATTCGTCGTGTCTTGATGGCTGAAAATGACACAAATTCAGGTTAATTTATAAACTAGAAGCACTTTTTCACATAGTTTACGCCATTATTGAGAAGGCAACAGGTCGGGTCGTTACCCAAAACGAGGCTAAATCACTTAAGCCAAAATGAGACCAGTTTAACAGAACTGAACTAAACCTTACAGCTGTATCTTATGAATACCAATATAAGAAAAAGCACAATGAGTATTTCTTGCTCTTCTGAAAATAGGGCTAAAAAATTACTAGGGTAGTCTTAACTTTCTGAGTTGGCAGCAGATATGCGTCAGTCTCATCTTAAAACCTTTCGAGAAATTGTGTTTTTCAAATTTTCAACGAAGCATTCACATAAATTAAGCATTGGCATCTCTATACTGAGCTCATTACGACTATGCTAATCATAATAAAAAAATTTGCGATATACCATAAGTTGACAAATCGTAATGTATTACATTGGCTCTCCCAGGGGCAGTAGACAAAGGGGTGTCGGGGACTTTAGTAATTTATTTCAATGGTCACTGTATTACATACTTTACGTCTAGTTACAACATTATCCCTCAGATAACGGTCGATGCCGCTATAAACCAGTTCCAACTAAAATAAGACAGAACAAAATGATAATTTATGTGTTTAATACTTACTTTCGTCGTAGAGAGAATTTTTTATCTTCACCTTCGTCGTCTAATGATAACATCTACAATAGCAAGATAGAAATACCCGATTATGTTTAAATAATTTTGCCATGAAAATACTATACATTGTACCTCCTTTATTTAAATGAGTGGTTCTGCACAGCAAATAATGGTTCTAAATTTCTTCTTTTATTGACATTTAATACAGTCTTATCATCGCATAGACCATTTCTACATCTCTTTGCTTTCCTCCCCATCGAATTATTGATTATAGTCTATAATTTTGCATCATTGTTCAAGAGTAGACGCTTGAGAACATCGGTATTGGCATGATCAACAGTTTTTATGTATTTGATTTTGTAATCGAATTGACTGAGAAATAATGGCCATCTTGCTAGTCTGTTTGCTGCTAGCAATTGTGTGTCTTTTCCTGGTCGAAATAAAGAAATCAAGTGTCAAAGGTCAGTAACCAAAGTAAATTGACGTCCATACAAGTACTGGTAAAATTTCTACAACCCAAACACTATAGCCAGTGCTTCCTTTTGAATTTGGCTATAATTCCTTTGACAGACTGTCAGTGTATTGCCTTGATCAATATTGCCTTGATATGAAGTTTCCCGTCATGGCAGTGTCCAATTCCATGTGAAGTGTCTTGCCTTGAACCTAAAGGGGATCTTCCAGCCTGCGCAGTGACCATTTACTGCATTGGATCCATGTATACATCTGACGGAATGCTTTGTGCTGTCTTTGACTGAAGATTGCTTTTTCCAACAAACATTTTGTAAATGACCGTTGATTCCACAGTAGTCGCTTAGGGTCGAACTGAGTCTTCATGAAATTAACAATCTCATCCATTGATAAATCATTGATCTGCTATGGTGGAGACTGTTGCTTTGCTAAGTTACTAAGAAGTCTATAAACATCCTTAGACTAATTAGTAAGGAAAATTTGAGACTTATGATTGTCTGGTACAGAGTGAGCTCCAGTAAATATGCAGAAATGATCCCAGTAATCCAGCCATAGTTCACTGGTAGAATCAAATGGGTCGAAGTCTGGTGTAGATGCCAGAGGCTGTGTAAAAGCTGTGCCAGCAGATGATGCTCTCTCATTTGAGCCATCAAAACCAGGTTTTGTTAACTTCAGAAGCCTTTCCATTTGTTCCTTATATTTCTGCTTCAAGGCCTCTCTTTCATCTTTTCATTGCTGTTCCATGGCCTCTCTGTCATCTTTCCAGTGCTGTTCCATGACCTCTTATTATTGAGCCATCTGCTGCTGTTGCTGTGCTATCTGCTGCGGCAAGAGTTTGATCAACGTAGGTGTTTCTGACATGATTAATGAGCATGATGAATCTGAATTTCAGACATAAATCCTTGTCGATAAGTCCTTATATTCGTGGTGTTGAACCAAGATTCTGTTGACTGCACCAGAAAATCCCTGTTGTATCTTTGACTCAAGGTCAGCAATCAGGAATTCCAAAGAAATGAGTAAAAATCCTTTTGACAATATCTTCTCAACATTCTACCTTATTTACAAAGCAGTTGACTACTGAAGCCTGACTTTCCTACTGAAATCAGGCCTTTTTATAATTTACAATGTGGCTTCTAGGACATTCTGGAATATGATGTCACATCTATTTATAGTAACTCCTAGAAAGTTCTTTCCCTAAAAATAGTTCTGTGACACAGTCATTTCATGATAGAAAATTCCAGTGGGTTCTGAACTGGCACTGAGCCAGACAACCAATATCAGTCACACAGTTCTTGGTCAGGTAAACCGTGAAAACAAGGCATCTGATTAATCAGTCAGAAACTGTTGAAATGATTGCCACACTTGTGTAATTGTACTGCTTATTTCTTGATAGAACTGTCTGGGATACACACTATAACTAGATTCATCTTATGATCTTATAGATTTCAGAAAGGAACCTCAATAGTTATTAACTGTATGACTTTGATGATCACTTGAGTCTTAAATCTAACTGCTTTTTCACCCAATGCAGGAACATAGAAGCTAAATTGCATTGAGATAAGGGATGATGCCTCAGTACCGCAAATATATGCCCCATTTGCAATATATGCCCAACAGGTTGCAAACAAGTAAAAAAAGAGAAACCTAGCGCCTGGCCTTTTAGATTTAAACACTGCTATTTCTCTTGGAAAAACGGTTTCTTCGTGATTTATCACATACAAGGACTTTAAAAAATTGATTTCAACGACGTTGACATTCTGTTGCAAAACTTGGCAAATTAAGTGTACTTAGATACTGAAAAAGAGAAACACTCATAGCGAAAACAGAGATTATTTAGTGTTTCTTGTCAGACAGATAACGACTTACCTCTTTTGTTCCAAATCGGCATAAATGCAGATGCTCTAGCCATTGCTGTTGCTCCTCACTTGTTTTAGTGCATAAGATGTACGTGCGATCGACTACTCTCAGTGAAAAGGTAAAAGTGAAGTTTGCTACTTTGGTACTATGTCGCTTGATCTCCAATACACTGTCAACATCAATGCGTCCTACAATACAACCGTCAATATGCTACAGCACCATAGGTGATTTTAGACAAGAACAGGAGTTAGAAACTTTTATTCTCAAGTTCAGGATCCCTGTACCTACCATTAATAGCCTCCTTTTCATAGCAAGAGCTTACGCACTACATTCCAATCATTTCAAATTATTTACTTAATTTAAGGATCGTCCAATCAAACAACGTAGCCTTAAAACCCTTAACGTACTTTTAAAACAGGATAGTTATTATGTCCTTGAGGTTAATGGTCCCTGTAAGTTTCCATGCGATACTCATAGCTTCAAGATGCAAATGTCTTTAACCGTTGAACTTCGTACAAATTTCATTTATTCATGTGGTCAAAACGTTTAATAGAGATAGCCAAAATTTCATAAGGCGTTTGACGGAGAACTCCTTTATTACAGGCAGGAACTGCCTACAAAAAACATTTAAATAAGCATTCTGTTAACCGTCTTTAAAATAACTTGTAGTGACTGCCAGCTAGTATCTTTGCTCATGTCGCAAGGAAATAATCTCAAATCAACATGATTATTAAAATCAAGGTTTTTGTTAACGCCTCTTTGTGAGCAGTAGTCACATGGAAGAATAAGGTGCCGAGATTTGTACACGATTGCTGGTTTGTGATCATCTTGGTAAATGTATTTTTCGTTGTCTTCAACGCATTCTACGTTATTGTTTAGTTTTTCATTAGAACCACGTGAAGGACTATTACCTTTAGGACTGGCTCCTTTTATGAAATCTTCCTCCTGAACATAGTAATCTAAGTGATGACAGCTTGCCATGTTTGTTCCAAAGCCAGTCGTGGTTGTATTTACCAAAACAAAATATCTCATATGCCATGTTTTCAAAAGACCAGATGCTGAGTCTAGTGGAGGTGATTTAACCATCCAACCACGATGCACTACTGACTCCCTCTTTTCCATCCTAAGAGATAAATGCAATAGGGGTTGTAACTACACGAACTAATCGTGGTCAAACTAATCATGCTTGAAATAATGAGGAATGTCTTCTTTTGTACTTGTTGTACGCATTTCACTTATAACAGTATGTTCCAAAATATTGAAAAGTGATGGACAAAAACACATCATAGTTCATCTCAAGTAATCACTGAGTGATTTTGGAATCTACAGCGTCATATGGAGATTTAGTAGTAAAGATAATAAAATGTAGAAAGAAGTGGTCAAGCTATATTAAACAAACTCATACAAGATAGAACAAACAGCTAGCAACTAATTACACGAAGACGAGACTGAGGAATTAAGTATAGACAAATCATTAGTACGTCAATTAATTGTACTCTGGAAAATCCATACTTTTCTGTTTTGAAGTTTTGAAGCTTTGAAGTTTTTTCTGCTTTCTCTGGCTTGCTCTGGGGACCTCGCATTGCTTATTAGCTTGGTTCTCAGAAAACTAGGTATACTCTCGAGGATACCCAGGTCTGAGTTAATCTTGTCGATAACCTCTGCATAATCTCTTGGTATATCCATACTTCCACTGTATAACATTCCTTATTTGATCCCATGATCTCAACCACGATCTTTCGTGGTATTGTACTGGCTCAGCCATCCGACGGCTTCTAACACTTCCGTCGTACCCAATTTCCCGCACATGACTTGAGTTGACCTGTGGCATATGGTTTTTAGGCACTTGCCAAAGGTGCCACGACCTCAAGCACTCTAACCACTCGGCCACTCGCCTACAGGTGGTAACATGAAGAAACTATATCAAAGGTCCCTATCGTAGTCCCAAGGAACAAAGTACAAAGTGTTAAGGTTATATTACGAAACTTGTACCAGCTGCTCCAGTAATGTCAAGAAATTAACTACTTGGGCCTTTACCTATGTTTAAATAAATCCGCATATAACAATGAGCTCTGCTTTGATAAAAATGGTTTATTTTTGTTTGTTTCAATATGTAATCGAAACAAAATATTTTCGCAGTTTTATACTAGATAACCTTCAAAGTTCAGAAAATAGCTTAACTGAAGTAATTTTTAAATAAAATGACTTCTTACCTTCTTCCTCCTGATTTACGAGCAACAAAAGGCTGAAACAAACCTTCAGGCGTGTTGCTTGCCATCCTTCATTTGACCATGGTATAATATTTGTAATGGTGCCTGGAAAGCTGACACGCGACCGGCCACAGATGCTTTGGCCTGACGGCGTCCGTAGACTTGTGGGTGCGTTGTAGGCACAAGGATACCAGGTGTAAGACCGAATTGATTGAAGGAGAATGGCAAATACTGCGGGAGCTAGTGTTTAGTTTGCTGTCGACGAGGTAAAGCGAGACTCAAGTAGTCTGCTTAGTAACTTTAAACTATTTTATGCAAATATCATTTCAGAAAGTATAACTTATATCATGTTTCATAACTTTTTACATGGAGGTCGTATACGCGACTTATTAATACCACACTGAGACTACCATTTCCTGCCTCGTGCAACACATACAATAAACTTAGCTTTTGGGTTTACGAGCTAAGGCTCAAGTGTCTCATAGACACGTAAACTTGACACGTTGTGCAAATATTATTATGCCTCTATTTGGTAATGATGCATGTTATTTGGATCAGTTTCTTAAAATTCTAAAAACCTTTATAACTAAAGTGATAGCACTATTCTCCTATTGTCCTTTTGCCGTCTCGTCTACTTGTATATTATTGGTGTGAATTACTAGCAAAGTTGGGTTAAAATAGTCATCCAATCTTGTATTTGTCCTTAATCAGTTGCTTTCATATAAAGATGAAATATACCTCATATGCGATAAAAATTATTATAAATTTCAAAAAGAAACAAACTTACGAGAGCCAAGGAAAGTCAGCAGTGAACAGAGAGACATGTGGTGTTCATGACTTGATCCTTTTTATATTTTCTATAATGAGTGTACCGTGACAATCTTTAACT
The DNA here is from genome assembly GCA_024741275.1 of Chironex yamaguchii. Taxonomy (NCBI): domain Eukaryota; kingdom Metazoa; phylum Cnidaria; class Cubozoa; order Chirodropida; family Chirodropidae; genus Chironex; species Chironex yamaguchii. The sequence continues at coordinate 10,765 of JANTCA010001483.1, forward strand.
ATCATATTGCATGCATATTCTTGTTGTACTCCATTTGAAGAACACGTGCTACCTAACTTTATACACTGAGGAGAAGGAAGTAATTATTAAAATATTAAGTAATTTCAATGTTTGAACGCTGAAAAGGCTGCTGAATCGCTTTTCAGCACGGATCAAATTTCACGCAGCTGAAGGCTCGATTCAGATTTGCCTTAATACAACAGCTGAATTATTGTTTTGTGCAGCCATAGGAATATGTTAACATACTTATGATACATTGTTGTCGTAAAAAAGGTTATTTATGTCTGTTTGAAAGGGAGACTTGCACCATAGTATAATTTTTTCCTTTACCCTAGTCACTAGCTGTTGGCGGAGGGGAAATCCCTTCATCGCTTTCATATTTGTTTCGACTTTTGCCTTTGTCAATGTCAGATACTTATATATTGAATAAAGAAAAGTAAACGAAAATGCGAAGATGTGGGTATCCATGAAAGTCCAGAAAAGTTACGTTCTTAAGGGCAAAGGATTTCCGACGGGCAGAAAAATCTTTTCTCGCTGGTTCGCTTATCTTGTACCTGTCAATTGTTAATGCTATCTCATTCTAAAGAGTCAGTATTGTTGTCAGTTACGGTAGTTTAATAGATCCATGTGATCTGTGTCAGACGAAAAGCTTTATTAATTGACACAGATTTTAGGTTTCGTACTGTTAAGAGATATATTTCAAATTTGCCTTGCTAAAGTAACAACAAAAATGAGAAATGGTAGTATGGTTGATACTTATAATTAAACTTTCAGTAAGAATTTCTGTCACGTTCACGTTCTCCTACGAGACGTGTACTCTATGATACATAAGAAATTTTGGCAAGAAGACAATATGGCAGGTTAAGCCTTAGCTCAATTTTCAGCAGAGTTTATGAAAATATTCACCTTGCAAAAACATGGAGAGGCGATTGCCCCCTTTCCCCTGTACATCAAGCGATTTAGCCATGTTTGTTATTTCGTTAAGATAATCTCACTTGGAAAACTGAAGTTCTTGATTCTAAATCATCTATAAGTGCAATATGTAGATAGATAGATAGATAGATAGATAGATAGACAAACAGATAGATAGACAAACAGATAGATAGATAGATAGACGGACAGACGGACAGATAGATAGATAGATAGATAGATAGATAGGTAGATAGGTAGATAGGTAGATAGGTAGATAGGTAGATAGGTAGATAGGTGATAGGTAGATAGGAAGATAGGTAGATAGATAGATAGATAGATAGATGGATAGATAGGTAGATGGATAGATCGACACATGGATAGATGGGCAGATGGATAGATGGATAGACAGATACATGGATAGATAGATAAACAGAGAGAGATGGATATCAAACAACTCAGAAAATAGAAGTTCCTGATTCAAAATCATCTATAAGTGCAATATATTGCCGTTTCCTCGAAGTATTACATTTAATCTGTTATGTTGTAAAGTATTTTTGCTTCATGTTTAGTTTCGTACATAAAATAGGCAAAATTAAGTAATTAAGCAATCTTACGTCGCATGAAAGAGGCATTGGACTTGCGGGCGTTAAGTATAAAAGAAAACATTATAATAATACTCTTAACTTTAAGTGTAAAATCAGTGTCACTCTCCATTTTTTTAAAAAAGGTAACATAAAATTCGAAATAACCCTCTTTCAAACACTGAATTTTCAAAAGAAAAATATTTGAACTTGATTTCAAGAACGATTGGATAACAAGTACGGGGAAATACTTCTGTACTTCTGATGCTATAAACCAAATTAAATGTTAGCATTTACTTTGAAGAGTAAGGAGGCTAAACAAACGAACAAACTTGTTTTTGGCACCAAAGTTTGCATTTGTATGATGGTATTACACAAACATGTACAAACGTCGAAGTGTCAATAGATGTTCAAAAAAATTGACAAAGATTTACCAAAATGACTAGAACTTAAACACAAAAAATGCATTAACTGAAGAGAGCTAGACATGTACTTCGGGATGTACGATGGCAGACACATGATATGCATTCTACTGTAAGGTTGACGGTCTCATTTATAAACTGATGACGGCGTGCCGTGGTGAGGGCTCAGCCCCCTTCTAGCAAGCCTATGTCAGGTTGGGTAAATTGTTAACTTTTCAGTAAACTGGAAGTTCTAAATTCAGTTAAGAAGCTTGTTGCCTGCCACTGTTGACAAATCTCCATGCAGTATGGGTGTGGGAATGGTATACACTTACAACTAGATAGAAAATGCGGGAACAGATTACAAAATGTAAACTGAATTATTCTTTTAAGGGTGAAACAGTCACAATGTCTTGCTAAAATTGTTACTTAAACCTTCCTGCTTTTTATAAAAAAAATAACAAGGTTATAATACATATGTTAATGAAGCAGCTTGCGATCTATTGTTGATTTTCTGTTTCCTTATGTATCGTGTCTTTTATCATTTCATACTCTCTGGTATTTTAGACCCGATTATAACAAAACATATAAAGTATTGCTCATAACTTTATAGATGTTCAATAGCAACTTATTGTCGCTTATCGTACATTACTGTTGTTTAACCGTTTTATGTCCTTATATGTTGCCAAATAAGAATAGCTTGGAAGGTTTAACAGCAAAATAGGCTCATTAAAGCAACAAGACATTGAGTGTGTTCAAGGGGTAGTACACGGCAGTTTCCTACGGTACAGACTCCCCCCACCCCTTACTCCTTAGGACGGCACCCCTGCACGATAGGAATATTCTTGCATAGTAATATATAACTGCTATGTAACATGTAACTTTTAAAATAATGTCTAGATTTCGTTATCACAAGTATTGTATACTCAAAAAAATAAGAAATCACTATTCACCTGAATTTAAAATAACAGTTCTGGTTTTGCTTCTTATCTTAATTCATTTACGTAAAATGATTGCTTTAATGTTCTTTATTCCGTCCTCGCCCAGTTATCTGCATCGAACTTTCGTATATCTCTTGAAGTAGCCTGCATTGCGACTACAGAAATTAAAAACATTAGCCAATTAGTGTGTTATGTATTAGTATAAACTAGTAGCTATTCGCACGTATCTACTGGGACGTATCTCCTGCTACGAAGCATTGCACTTGATTTTCAGATGTTTGTTGGCCTCGATGGCGACAGAATGTTCAGTGCTCCCCTGATGCTCAAGAAAACTGCGACACTCTTGTAAGCCTTTCCAAACTTGTGGTTGTACAGAGGATAGATATCTTTACTCGAAGTTACATCAAATGCCCAAATTATAACTACAAGCACTTGAACTAACACTTAAATTTGATGCTTTTGATATCACGTTTTGCTCTGCTCTCCATTTGGATACACTATATGACTTAATTTATTAACTTTAGCGTAAGCGTTGTCATCAACTTGATTAACTGTATTCAAGTTGTTTCTGTCAGTCATATCGCAGCCTGCTACGTCGGCCTGACCTGGCGTAAGACCATTTGAGTCTTTGTCAATCTTTGTATACAAAGCTTCAAATATATTTTGCTCAACGGGTATGTCTTCATCAGTTGTAGAACGCTTGGTGGCGTTTTTCTTAAACAAATGGCGATACCGAACTTCAATCATAACGTGAGTGTCAATGGGTGAGAGCTGAGAACTTCTGTGCAAGATCATAGTTTCAAGGTCTTCCTCTGTTGTGAATGGTATAATGTCACCAGGGTTGTCATAGTATCCCTCCAATGATTCGTCGGTCTTGGCGCCACATTGTCCTTCTGAAATGAAGACAAGAAGGCATGTGAAAGAATAGATATGAGTGACAATATATCAAATGGCCTTGTTTGGATCGCTACTCGTACATTTTATTTGATATTTTGTTAACTGCTTCAACTTGCAATTCTCCAGCGATCGCCATTTTCAATTTCATCTAAATCAATGTATAACAGGGATGCGTGCTGTTAACCCGAGTCGACCACTGATCTGCGTTCACATTGCATTTTAACCAAAGGTAGAGTGGGTTCAACCCGGATTACTTGAACCCGGATCAAATCTCGTAATGTAAACAAGGCTTATGATCTCTATCGGCCCTTTTATTCTCGATTGACGCACAGTCTCCTACAATAAAATCTAAGTTGATTTTCATTTGTGAACAAGGCAATTACTACATCCTAAGTACTAATCTTTAAATAGAAATCATTATCAAGATAATTTGCTTTATGAATTGAATTTCGGAAAAATAGGATTCCTACTAATGTTTCCGAACTTTTTATTGATGCTGCTTGGAATTAGCAGATGGCATTGGTAAACGAGAATTTCTTTATGCGTAACACAAGGAAAACATTAGATACTGGCTTAATAGCACTTATGAAAACATCAAAATTACAAAAACAACGTTGCCTCAAAACATAAAAATGGTTACATCGGAACGGACCGACTTTTTCAAAAGCCCATTAAGAGCAATATAAGGACACTTTCCCATTAAGAGCATCTAAGGACACTTTCCCATTAAGAGCATCTAAGGACACTTTCCCATTAAGAG
>JANTCA010001483.1:15356-32724 GCA_024741275.1 Chironex yamaguchii
AGGACACTTTCCCATTAAGAGCATCTAAGGACACTTTCCCATTAAGAGCATCTAAGGACACTTTCCCATTAAGAGCATCTAGGGACACTTTCCCGTAAGTGTAGCACAAAGATAACACTCGGTTATTCTCTACTGCCCGTCCCCCATTTTGTTCAAAACGTGGTAAATCTGATTCACCTTGGAAGATGATTTTTCTAGGATCGTTAAAATATAATTCAATATTATTCACTCGAGTTAGGTCTAAGCATTTGAGCACTGGGAAACAGGATGTTATGTCATTAGCTTTTCAAAATATTTATCTTGCTGTATTGAGACGAAGGAAGTTATGCAGTTTATAAGTGAGCTGCCTCAGATAAAGCAATAAAAACCTCACTACTAAACATGGACACACAAACATTTAACCAGGTAGTGCCATCGCTAGTTCCGATAGTTGTTTATAATACACTTGCAACCTACGTAATGATAGCAGGCTACAACGAGAGCAAAAATGGGATCGAAAATAATCATATTAATGGAGGTCATATTGATCAAATTGGACTAGATTATATGTATAAAGCAAGAACAACAACAGACGATAATAGAGTACAGGCAAAGATGAAGACGGAGGCCTGAAATTCTAAATAAAGAATATGCATTAGGTCATTAAACGGTAAAACTACAGAAATGGGATTTAAGGAACAACATGAGAAAAATTGAGTTTTGTCCGTGAGAGGCGAAGCTTGGAGAACTGCGAGCTATAGCCCGCTCGGTTCTTTTAGCAAAGTGATTTAATTATAACATTTAACAAAACAGTCAGAGATGGCAGAACATCGGCCATGGTTCGTCCATGGACTAATACAACCCCCCTCCCTTGGTAGAACATATGTAAGTAACTTCGTAAAGTTGCTAACAGACAAAGAAAAAGACAGACCGACAAACAAACGGTATTGAAAATAATGCCATAACTTACCAACAAACATAGTCAACATGCAGGAACGAACTACACGATATCATGTTAAAACATTAAGTTGAATTACAATTAATTCACCCGTAACACACACATTAAAGTGTGAATATGCCGGTGTGAAAAATAGTCTTGTTCTCTCCTGTGGTATTGACTTCCAAAAATATCGATAAGTATTTATCTTACTTTTCTTGTTTGTGCAATTACATTCCAAGCTGAGGAATATCGTAAAAGACAGAAAGACGAGCGTCCCTTGAACAAACATACCTTTGGAGCGTGCAAGTAATCGAAGTGAAAATCCTCATACGTAAAAATCCTAATACACAGCTACCTAGCAACTATACCTCAAAGCGGGAATAGTTAAATATCTTCGTAAGTAACTTATCATTTCTGAAAATATCTATAAAACAAACCGTAATTATCAATGCAAAATAAGCTAGGTCGAGACAATATTACCCATCGATTCAATTTGTAATGAACCTTCCATTTTCTGGGTCTCAACTGTAATGCGTTGTATGACAGTTTCTTGTTTTTACTTCCTGAAATAAAACAGCGTAAGCCATTATAGTACAGACAGAATTGTTGTCAAATAATACGTAGGCACTCAAATTTCATTATAAACTACAAAGGATTTCAACAAGTCTATCAACCATAAAAAGGTGAAAAGTACACTGAATTGATTTGCGTCCAGACCCAAATGCAAACTCCTTCTACTTACAGAGACTATCAATGATCTACTGAACGATTTATCGAGCCACGAAATAGTGAAACATTTAGCATTATTCTTTCTTAAGCCAGTAACTAAAAAAGGGTCAGGCGTTACAAGGGTACTTTTCGTCACCAGTGAACATATCTCGTGTCAATTCGAGTGTCCAAATACTTTCATCGGAATTGTTTTCTGACATTTCATTTATCATGTTATACACATTTTTACCTGCACAATCTCATCCTACAACGAGAGCAAAATTGTCATCGAAAGTGATCGTATTCTTGGAGATCATGTGAGTTAGAACAGGATACATTTCGAATTAATTGATAGCAAGTAGAACAGCTCTTCATGTTTCGCGGTGTAGTCCCAAGAAGACTCTACAACACTTTAAAGGCAATTGTACATTAAGGTGCAGTTAGTTATCAACTATAAGGGTTGAAATGGACAACTAGAACTTGGTTAAAAGCTTCATTGGCCATTTCATGTTAGAATCTTTAGAAATAGTGCTTGTATCCTCAGGTCGTTCATTGTAACAGGTATATGAAACTAGACTCCTTACTACCAGTGGCGTAACTTTCATTAGTGGGTATTCCTTAGGGTGTGGGGGTGGAAGAGGCGAGGATGAGTTCGAAGAACTGGGGCTACGGAATGGGGTATTGGAGATAAAGGTGGCAGGACTTGGAACTGTTTATATAGAGCGAATAATTCAATTTAAGGTTGCACATTTCAATACTCGTCTCTATAATCTGTTAGCACATTCGTACACGTTTCTTTTGCTTGGTGTTATCGAAGACGGACGAGATTCGCTATATATTCGTGACATATCCCTATTCAAAAGGAAACGGTTCTTCAGTAGTCTCGAATTTCTCTCGGTTTCTTCCTGTCTCGCAAGGTAAACGCTGTTTAATTCAATTTATTTAGTAAGTAAATGTCTGTAAACTGAGTCTTAAGCTTGTTTGGTCTGTGTTTGAGAAGATATAATTATAAGGAATACGATTGCAAGTTTTATCATAAAATGCAGAAGAGACTGGTTTCACTTTTTATAACAGAAATTCTAATTTGGTTTGCGATTTGAAGTTTTCTCTGTTAAAAACTCCAGGTTATTTCTTAAATACCTTGATGCCCTAAAGCTACACATTGCCTGGCAGGCATACTATGAAAAACTGACTTGGAAGTGGATCGGACACAGTCAACAACAACACGAAAGTGTAGATCAATGAGCCAATTTTGAATTAATACTGATCTCTCATCAACTCACTATGCTTCGGAAAGACACTTTACCCTATCACTGATCGATCTATTGACTTTCCATGGGATTCCCCATATAAACCGCAAGAGTTTCGATTCGCTCTCCAATAACAATACGTCATTATTAAAATATTTGACTGACTTCAGCTTATTTTCTTACAGTGAGCAAATACACAAAGAGCAGGGTTGCTACGATTTAACTGAAAACCTATCGCCGGAGAGTTGATAATACTATACCGTATTCGCAAGACAATTGACTTGACAAAGGTATGCAATATCGTATATTCAATACAACTCGTCATGAAATTGACACTGATTTATTTAGATCTGTCTCAGTTCACTTTGAATTTCGGTATAGAAGAAAGCTTAATGTGTTCATTTGTACTTTGAGCCAGTTCTGAACTGCTCACACTTGACGAAAAAGAATTTCTGGTGCTAATCTGACCACTGTTTAAAATATAAAACTAAACAAGTTAAAGCAATAAAGAACTGCATGACAAACGTGTTCTGTAACTCGTTATACTAACTATGTAAGAGAGACAAACAAAAGTCAGATTGTGTTTAGCGTTGGATCAAAAGCCTCCTCCTATGGCTGGTTTGAAGAATGTGTCCAAATGCGCATGTGTGCTTACAACCACCGTACTCCGTGCTATGCATGCCTCAGTTCAAAACAAAGTCTCTCTGGCAGCAGATTACGTCCATTTAAAAATTTAAATTTAGACGTAAAAGTACCGGAAATTTAAAAGTACAACTATCGTTTCGTGAATTCAGTGTTCGTGTAATAGAGGACCTCTTGTCTCCAGATTGAACGATAAACCAACAGATCACATAATTGTATTACATGTACTTTTCTCTTGTCCTTTTGATTTGTAGTGAAATGCCAGAAACGATCATATTTCCAAAGTGTGAACAAGAACTGGTTCCGTCTTAGCAACATTGTTAAGGGATCACCCATACTCTCGATAATTATTACAAATGTATAAAGGACACTCGCTCTAATAACCCCTCTCCCCTTGTTTGAAATAAAAGAGATTAACTTTAAAGAATTAACAGCATGGTCATTTTTCATGTTTAAAAGATGTATACGGCCCTTTAACGACAAATGTATTTAACGACAGCTCTTCGTCTACTTGAATAACAGTTATTTTGTCCAAGTAAGAGCTTATGGTGTCATCTACATCTATTGCAATGAAACTTGGCACTGAAAGTGACATGGTATACATAGTATTCGATCCACAAAATACTTTTGCTCTGAAGGAAAATTCATATCAGCAATTTGAACTGAAACCGCTTATTTAAGTCTTAGCAGTCAAAAGGAAAATTTGTAAAGTTGATCACGGTCAGTTAGAATTCGGCTCTAGACCAGTATTCATCAAAGAGGACGAAGTTTAGAAGAGTCCGATTTGCAATTGCAACCATTATTACATGATGATGTTGTATTCTTGAGAGGGTATTTAACTTGGTCTTCACGAGGAATAAGCATCGATTAACGATTCGATTTATTTTGCTTCAGAGAAACGAACTCGAAACACATGCATGCTAATTTTCAATCCATAGTTTACTTTGCTATCTTTCATTTCCGGACAAAGAACTTAGATATTTCATTCACGAAAATTGTCTTTTTCCTTGCATGTCTAAATCAAAGGAATTTACAAAGGAGTAGGTGTCTCTCTCCAGTCCCCAATAACTGCAATTAGTTTTCTCCGTCTCTGATTGGACAAAGGACTAGCGATTTTCTCCACCTGATGTTTAGACTAAACATCCTACACATTGAATGAAAATGGTCAATGACGAATCCAACACCATTTTCCCCAAAGAGAGACTATATCACAGTCATTATCGCGTGGGAGATTAGAAATAAAATTACAAAAAATCCAGCGTTTGCCATTGAAAAGAACACCTTTCCAAATAATAACAAATACAAAATCACCAAAGATGTTCGTTTACGACTGTTAGGGTTTCAAAATAAATAAGAACAAGTTCTTGTGGTACAAAACTTGAGAATTGCCTCAGAAGTTTGCGACATTGCGCTGTAAGCTTCTTTGCTACAAACTTTCAAGGCGAAAATATCACGTAAGCGAAAAGGTGATAACATAAACTGATTGACGGCTATGAAGATGGTACATAGCGGGATTGCCACAATTTTTATTCTGATTGGGTTCATTAGCATCTATTTTACCAATCGCAAATATCTGAGCAGCCCAGAACTATTCATACACGGAAGGTTTCATAGCTTTTGCTGATTTAACAGGTCAATTTACAGCTGTTAAGCACACATTAAGTTTGCATACCTATTCTCGAGGGAATATTATTAGCTTAACCAACTTTTTTTCACAACAAAGTAGATCTTTTAAGTCCATTGATTTGAAAAGATCATGGCTACCTTTGTCGTCTAATACCTCATCATACCTATATACGTTACAACAGTAGGATGCCGAGCTACTAAAAGTTCGTACAAACTGTCCAATCGGACCCCTTTACCAGTTGTTAAGTTTTCGACTATTGTTCACTTTTAAGATGCAAAGTGTAGGTTTTGCTCTCTAACATAGATATAGTGAAAAAGAAGTAAGCTAAACGTCGTTGCATATGGAGAAACATTTGCCATCTAGCAAGAGCAACTATTATTAGTAAACGCAATCTTAATATGAATCGAATTCGTGCGTACTTACTTCGCTTTATGGTCTCGTTTTCCAGACCGCAGCATATAAGACGCGATATCTCGTCGGTTGTGTTTATGTTATCAAAATCAGTCTTGAAAAATGGTGAACTTTGTAGCTCACACATGCATATCCTACGATTTGAGTGGACAAAAACTCGTAAACAGAAGCCCTGACTTAGATAATAATACTAGAGGTAATGAAAATTAGGAATAACAATAGGTAGTATTGCCCACACGCCATCAGATTTGTCTTGTCAACAAACAAAAGGTCTCCGATAATACTGGACACTTGACAGGCACAATTGGACAATGTCAGAGCACCTTAGTTTTATTGTAGCTTTTAGGAAACAAGAACTCCTAGTCACGTCTCTGAAAACTTACGGGAGACTAAGCCAAGGACAAGTACTAATAATATCATTAAATTCCAATGTGAGTTGTTTTCACTATCACTGTTAAATTGGAGGGCTAGCTAGGAAGCTTGAAAGAGCCTTGATATAGGCAAAGCAGTATTGCGATGTGGACTTATTAAAGGCCCAAAGACTGAAGTAGCAAACGAAACATTCTAGCAATGTTTTGTAGGAACAACTGCAGGACGTCTATACACGACAGGAAAACCATCCTGTTTATACTATAGATGAAGGTGTGTGCTTTTAGGAACTTCCAAAATTGATAATTTTTTCCTGAAGACATTGGCATGTCTGCTTTTCATAATTATGAGTAATGTTATTTGTAAAATGGACCTGTTGCTTTTGAGTGGTCAAGTGAACTTGGTCCTGATCTCGAGGATGGGCAACAGAATGAAATGCTGCAATAACCACAGCATGAATTAAGCCTACTTTCTTAAGTTAAATTTACCACTACTTTGTGAAGTAAATTTTGCGTTAAATTAACTTTTAACACGGCATTCAAATATTAAAAGAGCGACACTCCTGATTTTCAGAATAGCAGGATTAGATGTTAACTTAACAATGATGATGGGATTGAGTAGGCTGCCTCTGAGCCAATAGAATTAGTCCAACTTTGGACACGTGATCATGATCATTGCACTAGTAAGGACAACTTACAAATATGCTCAAGAAAGGAAATCGTCTTCATTAGGTTTCTTTTATTAACAGAAATTCAAACAACGACAATATTATGTTGAGCTTTAACTTGTGAAAGCCACTGGCAGGAAAAGGAGACAGAAGAGGTAGAAAAAAGGAAGTCAAATATATTTTCATCAGTTTGTTAGTTTACATACCAAAATATCGTACGGCTATGTGACGAAAGGGTGGTTTGCACAGTGGTTCTAAGTATAAGATGAAAAGTTGTTGAGTCCATTATGCTAATTAAGAAGCTTTACAAAGCTACAATTGTGGCCTTCGAAGTCGGAACACATTTTATGCTAGAAAACATAACCCTTAAAACTTCAAAAAATGTCAGTTTGTTGCAACATGTTGTATAAACTTTTTAATTTACTCATTCTGTTCTTACAATGTACAGTTTCATGGTATGTGTTAAATACCTTGAATCGACAATTCCTTTGAATAAGTGGGAACTTTTTACTCTGCCTTTTTGTCATGCTTCTTTCACTATTTTACCCGACCTCAGACCAAATTTCTCCTTGAAAAAACATTGGCTTGTTACTCATTAGATACTCAGATTTCCTAAAATATGGGTCTACAGTATTGTAGCATAATACTGTGAGAGATGAAAATTACGTGGCAACGCCGTATCATAGCCAGTTTTGAGGCTTCTCAACCTAAATTTGTTCAAACATATTTCCTGTGAGTTTTGTTTACCTCGCAATTTCTTGCCTAATTTGTGCTACTACATTTATTTGACGCCATTGGGGTGTTATTCTGTGACCATTTGTCGGAAGGCACGCAAAAATGCTTTTCATTGCCACCATGAAAATATCTGCATCACGTTGCACAGGATTGTTTATATTCTTAGTGAAGATGAAGCCCTACTCGTCACGGAGAAATCAGTGATCATTCTCACACCGGTAGAGCACATTCAACCAGTTATCAACAGATCACCAGACGTAAATGACGAAGCCATTCGTTGCTTGGAGCAAGTTGAAACAAATCTTGATCATGGCCTTTCACCTCGAGAGAAAGAAGTAAAAAACTCCTCATCAGCTCTCATGAGGCAACGCTCCTGGCGTGATTACCATATCATTCAAGTTCTTTAAAGCCTACGGAGGAGCAGCATTGGGAACTTTTTAAGTCGTTCCAGCCCAGAGGCCTGTTATCACTAAAGCCTAAAGATGCCTCTATCATTCAACTATGCAAGTTTAAAGATGATCAGTATGTATGGAACGGAAGTCTACTGAAAGGTCAATGTTGTTTTAGAACAGATGTAGCGCAGTTGACATGATAATTGCGGCATGTCAGCTTCAGGAGAGATTTATTATGCAAAACCGACAGTAGTACACAGCTTTCTATAACATAGCTAAGGCTATAATCCTATCTACTGTTCAAGCCTCGAAAAAGATCATTTGACAACCATCAACCAATATAATGTCTTCCATCCATTCTTTGCTGATGAATACACTGTCCACATTTCTTCAAAGGAGAAGATGCTACTAAGTATGGACAAAGTGTGAGAATTTTAATCAGCACCAGTTTATCTCTCTCCAAAGCCATCGATCGTTGTCAATGGACAATGATCTCCTGCTTCAGAAACAGTGCAAGTTCAAGTCAAGGACACATTGATGCACAGACTCACTTTTAGTGCCAGTTTTGGAGGACTCTTCAAGCCCTTCTGGGACCGAAGAGGTAAGTCTGTTAATCCAAAGTAAAAGTGTATTGTAACATGGCAAGTCTCACTTTTGTATGCCTGTGAATCGTGTGTTCTATACAGTTAGCACTCATACACGTCTAGGACAGATACCAGACAAATTCTGACAAAAGAAAACGTAGTCTTAAAATATATTTTGACAATGAAGACCCTGATAAGAAGGAAATTTCATGCTTAATTACTTCACTTTACATTCGCTCGATCATCCTTGCGGAAGCCGAGGCATCGTTCTCTACATGTCTTTGTATTCCATACACTTCTCCAGCTGAGCAACACCGCTGCTGTTGGAATCTGCTACAAGCTGGTCCACAAAGTTACTTGGGTGGGCATTTTCTGCTCATTGACCCATGAGCTTGGTGTCCACATGATAGTCTGATGGGCAGGGACGCATTTGTCATGGAAGACATGTCGTGTCAACTACATCTTGCGGATTTTCACAAGATCGGTAGCGCAAGGGTCTGCTCCATAAAGCTGCTCTTTCATGATGTGGTCCTCCCAGCTGATGTTGTACATACATTGGGGTGTATGTGCCATTCAGATATGTTTCTTCGCTATCCGTCAGCATCCAGGTTGAGTAGCCATAAAACGAAAGCAGATCTTGATCAATTTTATTGTCATCCAGCCTGCTGATGTCCTTAACAGCAGTGTTGTAGAACAAGGACTTCATTTTCCTAAAATTCAACCTCAAGCCAAAGTATTGCAATCCTTTTCCACTTAAAGTAATAGCTGTAGCGCCTGTTCAATTTCATTTTCAGAAAAGTTTCGTCGCCGACGTCAAGATCACATATTGCCTTAGCGATTATTCTTATGCTTCTTCTTTGGTCTTGTGTGAAGCCAAGCACTTCCTCAATAGGCTTTCTCAGGGCACAATCCAACACAGTGGGGAATAGAAAGCGTGCGGGTTTGTCATCCTGCATTAAATCTGTATGGATCTTGAACAGGTCAGTATCGCCACGCAGATATTCCTGTGCAAAGCCCACTGGGTTCCTGTGGAGAAGATGATTAACAAAAGGGCATATTCGTTTCAAAATCATGCCATTCACAAGTTCAAAACAATGAGGTTAATGTGATTCCACGGTAATCTGATGGCGCAGAGTGACTACCCGATTTGGGAATTTAAAGCAGGTTGATGATGTCGAGTTATCTTGGGAGGTAGAATCTTATTTATCAAATCTCGGAAATATATTGTAGCTATCTGCTCTTATGATGACGACTGGCATGATGCCATCATCTCTATGGGCTTTGCTCTCCTGAGTCTGTTTCTTTGCAGTTTGAAGCTCAGCTAAGCTGAAAGCACAATCTTGATGTTAAGATTCTCCAAAACGGGGCTGATATGTGGGTAAGGTATATTATCGTATGTGCCTAGCAATGATTGGAAATGAGAGAACCATTGCTGCTTCTGTTCTTCAATTAATTCCCCCTTTATTTCCCAGATGGAGTTTGTCAAAACCTGTGATGAAGTTAATTGGCTGCCACCCTCTTGATAATTTCCTCACATTAAAGTCAGGTCTTCAACACCATATCTTTGAGGTGGTGTTCTTCAACAGTTCGGTATGCCCTGTGTAGCTCCTGCTCGGCTTCCTGAAGATGTCTGCGAGTGCTTAACGAACGTGATACATTGTGCTTGTTAGCAAGATGATCCACTTTAATCCTCGTGCTGTCAACGACTGGAAAGCACGAATAGGACTTCCTGGTGTTAGGTGGTATCAGAGTATGCAGGATACTTTATGCAAATGCCCGATAACCATATTCTAAAGCATCCTCCTTTCTGTGGTTGTCAATGCAAACATTTCAAAGATACATTGGGAAATCCTTTAGAGACGGTAACATTAATATTGAGACCTGGAAGATTAAATCACTCTCAGGTTTATCGCGTGGTAAAATGCGGAGCTGTGGAAAAGCAGAGGAAACGAGCACACAGAAGGCAAAAAATGACAGCTTCAGAAAGAGCTAGGACTTAAAGCTCCAGCTAACAACATAAATGCTATGCTTATAAGAGATATTTCACCAACGCCATCTTGTGTCTCACAGAGACTGCAGCTAGTCAATGGATGTTTTGTGATCTCAACACGCTAGACAAACGCACATCATTAACCTTGCTCTGTAGCTATTCTGTTAATAGACAATCTCCCTAGTCCAAAGCTTTATGGTCTTAACCCTAGAATCCTTTAACGTTTCCTGTTTATCACCATCACAGTCTATACAAAAGTTTGTTTCATTCAATTTGTCGCAATTCACTAGAGCGACCTTAATTCACACTCCTGACATACAAGGCCTTGCAGATGTGATTGAATGTATATATATGACACCCACTTCCTGACATGAGAATAGCAATGCTGTTTAAAGACATTAATGGACTTTAAGCGGCTGCCTTACGATATGGCAGGGAACAGTAGTACGCCTATTCCACCTCCTGTGTAGCAGAAATTATTTTTACTTAAATGATACAAGAGTAAGCAAATGAGCATTGTTTAGAACATGGACATTTATTTCCTTTGAAAACGGTATTATAAACACCAAAACGACAAGTTTTGAACTTTTCGTTCTTTTATTGCATATCTTTGCCTAGCAAAATCTTCATAATTAAAAAATTTATTAATCTGAATATATTCATTGTACTCTGCATGATTTTAAATTAAATTCAAGTAATCGTTCTTCATATTGGTGTCACTGAATTCCCATAGCCTCAAAGGTAACAAGTACACTTTATGAGGATTCCAAATTAACTGGGGCAATGTCTTGTGCAAGACGTTTCCTTTTCAATACGGTATACCACGAGTATCTTTCCTTGGTCCACTACTATTCAATATTTATGCACGTAAACTCTTTGTTATTGTTTCAGTTCCTCTAATAAAACTTCAATGCTGATAACACTAAGTTATGCTACTCCATCAAGATAGACAACATGTTACCATAACAGCAGTAATCTATTTCATAAATAATATAAATGAACAATCTTTTCGTGGTACAAAACTTGAAAATCGCCTTGAAAATTGGCGACATTGCGCTAAAAACATACAATAATATAAACCGCTGGATAAAGATGAGTGAACTAACTGTTAATGAACATAAGACAGAACTCACAGTAACAGGAACCTATCAAAGGATAAAATCACAAGCCGTAAAAACTGTATGTTTTGAAGACATCGATATTGATTTCAAGTGGGAATAAGAATGTTTGAGTGTTATTGTTTATTTCATGTTTATTATTATTTTTGAAAAGGGTGCTTAAAATATTGTGTACACTGTCTGAAACATGCTGAACAGGATTAAATAAGAAGTGTACGTCAAGTATCAGTTCCTCCTAGATAGAAGGAACTGATTCGTGCAAAGCTAAAATGATAGTTAAAACATGCGATTCTGCAATAGGTCAACATTTACCAGAAAATTGAGAGTGTGTCAAAATTTATAAGGAAGACAATTTTTGGATAATTGGAGAAGCAAGTTCGTCCTTCAATCTAAGTGTATTGAAATTTGCTTACATTAAAACAAAAAGAATAGTACATTTCTCTATAAACAGAAATAGTTCACTTTTTCATTTGAATCTCCCCATGTATGTCTGCTCCATTTCCTCCTTACCTTTCTTCCTTATCGTTCATGATTGGCTTGTTTCGATCCATATTTCTTATAAATGTTTCAATAAGAATGTCACATATCCATATTTTACTTTCTAAAAATGATACATTCCTACTCTGAAGAGTGTGCTACAAAAAAAGCTTTCCTCCGGTATGTATTTGATGCAATGTCGCAAATTTTCAGGGAATAATATGTAGAAATAGAAAATAAACAGACACGGCAGCAATAGTTTGTGTGTAATCTGTGTTTCAACTATATGCGTGATGCATACGCCAAATATATAGCCTTTATTTAAATGATATAGGTTTCCATTTTGCAATTATATTTAACAAAATGGGAATAAAACAAAATGCCAACATGGCATTTTATATATTCAACTAGTATCACATCAAAGAGGTGTTACGAACTTTGAAAGTCTTCGTACCTCATGGTTTAACTGTTAGGCACCATGAACATTATGAGTTAAAGTCATTGATATTGATAAACAGTATGAAACATCATCGTGTTCTATTTCAAATGTACAATGATAACTTATTTTTCTGCGATAAAAGTCGATATTTTCGTGAGCTGATACTTCTTTTAAACGCATGCCCCTAAAATTGTATAGGGACACCTTGATGAATAATTGTAGTGAGCCTTATTAAAGATCTAATTTCGAACAATACATGCTATTTTACGTTCTTGAATTTGATTCCTTGACGTAACTTGCAAAACCACGTGAGTGAACAAAATCTCTTTCAAACTGAAGTACAGAACGCTCCACTTTATGATCCTGCAGTTGTGTCATTGTTGCCAGGGTTTCAGAGAGTTGGTTTGATTTCTTCTCGTCAACAAACCCCCATTCAAAATGTGATTGATTTTCTGTAGAAAAAGAGACTTTGAAATGGTTATAGAATCAATTAAAGGCTATCCTACAAGCAACTAGTACAATTGTTCAACCAGATTCTTGTTTGTACTAACATGCCATAGAATAATATCAAAAATTAAGAGGACGCATAACGTGTACTACAAATGATAAATGTGACAGAATTGAAATACAAGATACTTTTACCCACTAAATTGAAAAAGATCTGGAATACTATAACATTAGGAGAGAGTCAAGCAAAATCTTCCACATTTCTTAGTCACATCAACAGTCTTGTACGGATGCCAGACCTGGACACTCACAACTAGTATTGAAAGAAGATAACAGCGTTTAAAAATAAGATGCTATCGCAAAATGCTCAACGTTTCCTGGAAAGACCACCACACCAATGGATATGTGGCGAATAAAGTTAAAAATTTAGTAGGGAAGATAGAGAGATTATCTGACACAGCAAGAAGAAGGAAGCTATTATTGGTTACATAGACAGAAGGAAAGGAACTTAAACACCATAATGAATGGAGAAGTTGAGGACATGAGAAGAACAGTGAGACCCAGAAAGAACTGGGTAGGTGATTTCAAGCGTGAGCAAAGAAAGGCGTTGAAAATTACATTAGAGAAGGGGAATAAGTAGGGCTACGGAGGAGAAACGTAACGAAGCGCAAGTGTCCCAAAGATCAGTCATGAGTATGGGACAAATCTAACTTAAACCCAGAAATGATGGTAGATGTCCTATTGTTTTATTAAAAGTATGCTTTTCCTCTTTAGTAATTCTGGCTCTCGGTTGATTAAAGTTAGTTAATGGAAAGAATGGATCAGCGAGAGATATGCAGGTTGCTGTTTGTGATGGTGGCAAGAGGCTCGCTTTTTAACACTTTTATCGTACCTGGTTCCCATCCATTGGTATGTGCCCTTCTAGGAAGTTCATCACTAGCTTTTTCAGTTTCAGGGGCCCAAGAATGTCTGTATTTGTTAACTTTTGCGTTAACGATTTTCCTCTTCATAGAGCTGCAAAAAAGAGAAAATTCAAAATTAATTATAGTCCAAGATCTATGATTATGTGGAGAGGAGCGTTATCGTGGCATGTGTCGTATGCTTTTTATGAGCTTTTTATTACCTTCTCCCATCATCAAGCTACTAGAAATGATCTGGTACAGCTATTTCATTCTTCCTCGCTGCGGACGTCCGTGGTGACAGAGATCGTGATGTCCTGAAGATTGGCGCCATAACTGTGTTTTGTTTGTTGTGTTTTCTTTTCGCTAGAGATGGAATCGATATTTCTGGAAGACTGTAAGATATAATGTGGTCAAAGTACATGACTTTAGATTCTAAGACTGGTTCTTGGGATTATGTTTCGAATCTACTTTCAGAGACATGAAGAGCTGCTTACACTCAGTCTGTTCAGAAATACGTTCCAAAAACACCCTTCGGGCAAAAGGGATGACCTTGCCCCTGCCGGAAACTCTTCGGCCTTGAATTGGTCACGTAGTAGCACGTTTTATAAGGAGTACAAACCTCCGAAAGAGCAGACTGTATACCCTTACCCTTAGATTATGTTTGTATATATTTTCCGTAAAATAAGAAACTTGTGTCTTTTCTTGCTCGGACCCTTAATTTACAACACAGTCATTGCAGTTGTCTAGGCGTGGTCAGATAGAGAGCAACGATGTTGGGCGCACTTCTGACAGTATTCACTGGCCATTCAGTTGGAACATTACAGTATGTGCAGATACCTCATCTCTTGCAAAGTTAGCAATTGTATGACAGTATAGCAAAAAGTACAACAACAAAATTGTGAACGATATTGCAAATATCGGACGCTGCTAATCTCAAATAATGATAATGGGAGATCTTATTTTATTTTATTTTCGATCTCCATCCTACAACTAGTCATCTATTTTCGGCTTGCTACACTTTAAACATCTAACCAATACCATGCTTTTACATTCAGCTTTAACCTTGCGCCTATTCAAACATTCTGTTGATCAGAACTTACTGATGAGTAACAAACGGTCGACTGAACGTTGCGTGTCAAATCAAACTATTGTTTTCAGAAATAAGCTAAGTAACACCAAGATGCTGTTATGCTTTTCGATATTGTTTTCATTTTCCTTTTTCGATATCTAAGATCAATTGCCAAGCACTAGGTGTAAAAAGGGTAATCATCAGACGCGTTAACCAGGGGATAGAAATTTAATTTCTCTTGTAGGTGGAATTCATTGCCATGCCTCCGGAAGCACTGTTGTCTGACTGTTTTTTAAATGACTCTGCTCAAGTACTATAAGTTGGATTATGGATTAAACACCATCCACAAAGTCAACTTAACACGTCTTGGCCTTGTCTACGTCATTGATTTTATAAACCCTAACCAGTTTACCAGTTGTTTTTGGAGAAACTATTTTTCTTTAGCGATATCAATTTCTTAACTCAACAATTGCAGTTTGTCAAACATTTGCTAGACCTATTCTACTTATAGCATTATTTAAATTTTGCTCTTAGGTACCAATAACAAAAGCCAAATACATCAACAGGTACGTCAGGCATTTTAAACACATTAGCAAAACAGGTTTGAATTCTCGCTTGATAATCATTGATTAAAGGCACTTACTTTTTCACAGCGGCCAATTCCGTATTCTCCTGTGTATGGCTTTTTTTTATCGAGCTTTCATTCTTGTTTACATTGGAGCAAAGAAAATAAAGAACATCAAAAATAGAACGAGACCAGAAAACGAGTGTCTTAAAGGGTTGCACGAGCGCAGTGTATTCTCAAACTTACGACTAACATTCCTAATTCCTGTGGAGGAGTTGAAAGGATACCATGTTTCATTACATGTTAGTCTAACATGTTTGAGAAATGTTAGTGTTTTGGTCGACAATGTTGCCTATGATAATTTCCGACGGAATTAAGTCGTTGATAATTTAATTAAAAGCTCTTAAAGGCTAACGGCAGCAATAGTTTAACGGCAGGCTGCTCGCAACTCAAGACATGATATGCTGACGTCCATTTGCTAGTTGTGTACCCTACCACTAAACATTCAGTTCCAGGACCCTTATTGGACTACACCCACCTACTACGTACAAATAATATGCTTTGCTCAAGTGATGATGTGGCATGCATAGTCGAATACTGTCTTGCCATTGTTTGCCCCCGGTGAACATGTGATTTAGAGTGTCTGTGCCAATATTCACCGAGTCTTGACAAGAGTTGAGAATTGTTCTATAACTTTTCAAGCATGTCAAGATGATGAGTAATCGTTATCGGTTGTATTATTAAGGCGATCAGAGTTTTGTGGTGTGCACAGTACCACGTAATAGCCATCCATTTACAAAAGATCAAAAGAGGACGATAGGCCTAATAACTTTCTTTCCAAGGTTACTGTTATTGTGAAGCATGATAGTCCGTCTCTGTCTACTTAATTAACTGTCATGCAAATAGTTAGAGCGATATATTGTTATCAACAAATACTCGAAGTCGGTGAAGTGTCTTTAATTATCTATAGATCTAGACAGTATAAATGAATTTATCATAAATCAATAGGATGTTGGTTCTACAACTTTTGGAGGCCTGGGTATCTATCGCTCGAGGATGGGGTTACCACACGATACATACAGCAGTCTGTGAAAGTTAGCATTGCATTGTGCAATTTTTTAAAAATTTCAACAGTAATATAGCACCTTCCTGGAGCCAACAAGAGGAAAACTCTTAATTTTTTTACTGCTGACGTTGATGATCGTAATGGGTGTTGTTGCTAACGTTGTCAATGATTTTCAGTGAGTTTGACTTAAAATCGTACTTTGATTCATCACTTATTTAGCTTACGTTAATTTGCCCTATAATTCTTTACACAAGCAACAATGTGAAATAGTGTTCTCGTACAAATAAGTAACTTGAATAGGTTATTATGAACTAAATACAGAAGGAAATCTACGAGTTGATGACCTGGATAGACTTTTAATTCGTGATAAGGAGACTCCGGTTACAACCCTAGGCACTCCAATTGCCGTGTTATAATTTCTGTTTGGTACCCGACCTCCATCTACTTTTTATTCCTATTGACAAAATGCTCTTGCTCGCAGTAAAAAGCAACTATTACAGTCGACCACTTTCAACTAGAAAATTAGTTCTTACTTCGCCAAATCTGCAATATCGCATGACACTAAGCCAATCGCTGTGATCTTCCTGGGTCCTGGCAACAAAGTAAAAGTGCTTATGAGGAAACTTAAGGACGATAACACTGGTGGATTTTCCCACTGTCTTTGATTCAATACTAGTGCATTCATCCAAGCAGAAGTGCTCTAAATAGAAAAAAGGAAGATGTTACGCATGTTGTTTGATATACATGATTTGTTAAGTACGTCAGCCGTAAGAAATTTGCAGTGCGAAGTGGCATCACCAATAATACAATAGCAATAACAGAAAAAATCCTTACCCTGTATTGCACATGCATCTCAAGTTAGTATTTAAGGCAACACATTTAGTATTACAAGCAGCAGTAGTATTATCCGCAAAAGTAGTAGTAGTGTAAACTCAATTTATTTCTTTATGACATTAAAATACAATTTCAAGTCTCACTTTACAGGTAACTT
>JANTCA010001484.1:0-11979 GCA_024741275.1 Chironex yamaguchii
TTTAATGGTTTTATGGAAGCCACAAGGTAGTGCATTATTGCCTGGCACTGGCAGGAAAACTAGATTCTGTCTACGTCTCTGAACATTACTCAGGCCCATCTAGGTTGGAAATTCACGGTAGCTTCTGCTTCAACTTGAAAGGGATGTTATTATTACAAATTATATATTTTGATGGGCTCATAGTAGCCACAAAGTAGTGAATTATTCCTTTTTCAGTGGCAGAAAAACTAGATTCAATCTACCTCTCTGGACATAACTTAGGCCCATCTCGGTTGCAAATTCACGGTAGCTTCTGCTTCTTGTAGAAAAGTCTGCTATGATGACAAATTACGCATTTTAATGGGTCTATAGTAGCCACATGGTAGTGCATTGTTGACTGCCAGTGGAAGGAAAACTAGATTCTGTCTACGTCTCTGAACATTACTCAGGCCCATCTAGGTTGGAAATTCATGGTAGCTTCTGCTTCAACTTGAAAGGGATGTTATAATTACAAATTATATATTTTGATGGGCTCATAGTAGCCACAAAGTAGTGAATTTTTCCCTTTCAGTGGCAGATAAACTAGATCCTATCTACCTCTCTGGACATAACTTAGGCCCATCTCGGTTGCAAATTCACGGTAGCTTCTGCTTCTTCTTGAAAGGGTGCTATAATTACAAATTATGAATTTTAATGGTTTTATAGAAGCCACATGGTAGTGCATTATTGCCTGTCAGTTAATGGAAAACAGGATTCTATCTAGGTCTTTGGACATTAGTTAGGCCCGTCTAGGTTGCAATATCATGGTAGCTTCTGCCTCTTCTCGATAAGGCCGCCATAAATACAAATTATGTGTTTTAATGGTTTTATAGAAGCCACAAGGTAGTGCATTATTGCCTGCCAGTGAATGGAAAACAGGATTCTATCTAAGTCTCTGGACATTAGTAAGGCCCGTCTAGGTTGCAATATCAAGGTAGCTTCTGCTTCTTCTTGAAAAGGGTGCTATAATTTAAAATTACGTATTTTAATGGTTTTATAGTAGCTACAAGGAAGTGCATTATTGCCTGGCACTGGCAGGAAATCTAGATTCTATCTTCGTCTCTGGACATTACTTAGGCCCATCTCGGTTGCAAATTCCCGGGAGCTTCTGCTTTTCTTTGAAAAGGCTGCTACGATTACAATCTATGTATTTTTGTGGTTTTATAGCAGCCACAAGATAGTGCATTATTGCCTGCCAGTGAATGGAAAACAGGATTCTATTTAAGTCTCTTGATATTAGTAACGCCCTTCCTTGTTGCATTATCAAGGTAGCTTCTGCCTCTTCTTGAAAAGGGTGCTATAATTACAAATTATGTATTTTAATGGGTCTATGGTAGCCACAAGGTAGTGCATTATTGCCTGCCAGTGAATGGAAAACAGGATTCTATCTAAGGTTCTGGACATTAGTAAGGCCTGTCTAGGTTGCAAATTCACGGTAGCTACTGCTTCTTTCTGGAAATGGTGGTATATTTACGTGTTATGTATTATAATTGGTTTAGAGTAGCCTCAAAGTCGTGCTTTGTTTCCTCCCAGTGGCAGCAATACTTGATTTTGTTTATGTCTGTGGCATGACTAAGACCCGGGATGGTTGCAAATTTAAGGTAGTTTGTGTTTCTTCTTGAAAAGTGTGGTATAATTTCAAATTTTGCATTTCGGCGGGTTCGTAATAGACACTAGGTAGTGCATTATTGCCTGTCAGTGGCAGGAAAACTAGATTCTATCTTCGTCTTTGGACTATACTAAGGCCCATCTAGGTTCCAAATTCACGGCAGCTTCTTTTTCTTCTTGATAAGGGTTGTATAATTACAAATTATGTAGTTTAATGGGTTTATAGTAGCCAGAAGGTAGTGCGCTATTGCCTGTCAGTGGCAGGAAAACTAAATTGTATCTACATCTCTGGACATTCCTAAATCCCGACTAGGTTGCAAATTCACGTTAGCTTCTGCTTCTTCTTGAAAATGGTGGTATATTTACGAATTATGTCTTTTAATTGCTTTAGAGTAGCCTCAAGGTAGTGCATTATCGCCTCTCAGTGCTAGCAATACTAGATTGTATCTACGTCTCTTGACATTACTAAGGCTCGTCTAGATTGCAAATTCATGGTAGCTTCTGTTTCTTCTTGAAAGAGCTTGTATAATTGCAAATTATGCAGTTTAATGGGTTTATAGTAGCCACAAGGTATGGCATTATTGGCCGTCAGTTGCAGGAAAACTAGATTGTATCTACGTCTCTGGACATTACTAAAGCCCATCTAGTATCCAAATTAACGGTAGCTCCTTTTTCTTCTTGAAAAGGGTTGTATAATTACAAATTATGTAGTTTAATGGGTTTATAGTAGCCAGAAGGTAGTGCGCTATTGCCTGTCAGTGGCAGGAAAACTAAATTGTATCTACATCTCTGGACATTCCTAAATCCCGACTAGATTGCAAACTCACGGTAGCTTCTGCTTCTTCTTTATAAGGGTGCAATAATTACAAATTATGTATTTTATTGGCTTGATACTAGCCACAAGCTAGTGCATTATTGCCTGGCACTGGCAGGAAATCTAGATTCTATCTACGTCTCTGGACATTACCTAGGCCCATCTAGGTTGCAAACTCACGGTAGCTTCTGCTTCTTTCTGAAAAAGGTGCTATAATTAGAAATTATGTGTTTCAATGGTTTTATAGTAGCTACAAGGTAGTGCGTTACTGCCTGGCACTGGCAGGAAAACTAGATTCTGTCTACGTCTCTGGACATTACTTAGGGCCGTTAAGGTAGCAAATTCAGGGCAGCATCTACTTCTTCTTAAAATGGCTGCTATAAATACAAATTCTGTATTTTAATGGTTTTATAGTAGCCACAAGGTAGTGCATTATTGCCTGCCAGTGAATGGAAAACAGGATTCTTTCTAAGTCTCTGGACATTAGGAAGGCCCGTCTAGGTTGCAATATCATGGTAGCTTCTGCCTCTTCTCTATAAGGCCGCTGTAAATACAAATTATGTATTTTAATGGTTTTATAGAAGCCATAAGGTAGTGCATTATTGCCTGCCAGTGAATGGAAAACAGGATTCTATCTAAGTCTCTGGACATTAGTAAGGCCCGTCTAGGTTGCAATATCAAGGTAGCTTCTGCTTCTTCTCGAAAAGGGTGCTATAATTACACATTATGTATTTTAATGGATTTATAGTAGCCACAAGGTAGAGCATTATTTCCTGTATGTTGCAGAAAAACTAGATTATATCTACGTCGCTGGACATTACTACGGCCCATCTAGATTGCAAATTCACGGGAGCTTCTGCTTCTCCTTGAAAAGGCTGCTACGATTAAAAATTATGCATTTTAATGGGATTGTAATAGCCACTAGGTAGTGCATTATTGCCTGCCAGTGAATGGAAAACAGGATTCTATCTAAGGTTCTGGACATTAGTAAATTCCTGTCTAGGTTGCAAATTCACGGTAGGTACTGCTTCTTTTTGAAAATGGTGGTATATTTACGTGTTATGTATCATAATTGGTTTTGAGTAGCCTCAAAGTCGTGCATTATTGCCTCCAAGTGGCAGCAATACTTGATTTTGTTTATGTCTGTGGCATGACTAAGACCCGGGATGGTTGCAAATTCAAAGTCGTTTGTGTTTCTTCCTGAAAAGTGTGGTATAATTTCAAATTTTGCATTTCGGGGGGTTTGTAATAGACACTAGGTAGTGCATTATTGCTTGTCACTGGCAGGAAAACGAGATTCTATCTACGTCTCTGGACATTTCTTAAGCCCGTTTAGGTCGCAAAATCAGGGTAGCTTCTGCTTCTCGTTGAAAAGGCTGCTATGATTACAAATTATGCATTTTTATGGGTTTATAGTAGCCACAAGGTAGTGCATTATTTCCTGTCAGTGGCAGAAAAACGAGATTCTATCTACGTCTCTGGACATTACTACGGCCTATCTAGGTTGCAAACTCACGGTAGCTTCTGCTTCTTCTTACAAAGCGTGCTATAATTAGAGATTATGTATTTCAATGGTTTTATAGTACCCACAAGCTAGTGCATTATTGCCTGCCAGTGGCAGGAAAACTAGATTCTATCTACGTCTCTGGACATTACATAATAAAATCTATGTTGCAAATTCACGGTAGCTTCTGCTCCTTTTTGAAAAGGGTGCTATAATTACAAATTATGTATTTTAATGGGTTTATAGAAGCCACAATGTAGTGCATTTGTGCCTGTCAGTGGCAGGAAAACAAGATTCCATCTACGTCTCTGGACATTACATAGGCCCATGTAAGTTGCAAATTCACGGTAGCTTCTGCTTCTTCCTCTAAGGTGTGGTATAATTACAAATTATGTATTTTAATGGGTTTATAGAAGCCACAAGGTAGTGCACTATTGCTGTCAATCGGTGGAATACTACATTATATTTATGTCTCTGGCAGGACTAAGACCCGGGTTGGTTGCAAATTCAAGGTAGCTTCTGTTTCTCCTTGAAAAGGGTAGTATAATTACAAGTTTTGAATTTTGATGGTTTTATAGTAGCCACAAGGTAGTGCAATATTGCCTGTCAGTAGCACCAATAAAGGATTCTATGTAGGTCTCTGGTATGACTAAGGTCTTTGTAGGATGCAAATTCAATGTATCCTCTATTTCTTCTTGAAAAGGGTGGTATAGTTACAAATTATTTATTTTAATGGTTTTATAGTAGCCACAATGTAGTGCATTATTTCCTGTCATTAGCACCAGTACTAGATTCTATCTACGTCTCTGGCATGACTAAGGCCCGTTTAGGTTGCAAATTCGCGGTAGCTTATTTTTCTTCTTGAATAGGGTGGTATAGTTACAAATTATATATTTGATCGGTTTTGTAGTAGCCCCACAGCAATGCGTTATTTCGTATGAGTAGTAGAAGTACTTGAGTATGTCTAGTTCTGTCTCTTGACTAGATCCGCAGTGATTGGAAATTTCGTATTCGCATCTTTTTCGTGTTAAATGGGATGGTATTTGTGTATAGGAACGGGTAAATTTTCTTGGTATGTATTTTTTATAAAAATCAGGATTAATTGAGAAAATTTCAGCAATAAATCAGATAAATTGTTGATGAAAAGAAATTGACGGTGTGTTATCTTGTATTCTTATGGAATTGCGGACGTTCTGCGCATTTTACTGCAAAAAACGTGACATCTCATCTATTCGCCCTTTCAAAGAATAGTGTAGATGACTGAGACTCGACGCTTCCGAAGTGATGATATCCCTAAGAATAATTGATAACATTGCAAAGGGAAGTAATAGTTATGTCTGTAGTGAGGGTTCTCCCTCGGTATGTAGTAGTATGTAGTATTGTATACCAAAAAGACTAATGGAAACAGAGCCAGCCATAATTAACTTGATAAAACAATGGACACAACATATTTTCTAGGTGTTTTGCCCAATCTACAGGCGCATTTATAGACGTAGGTACCGGGCCGCCAAGAGCTAGGACAGGTCCCGGGGAAGCTAATAGAAACGGGCCCCCTTTTAAACTTTTTAAATTTTTAAACAAGACATTTGGCCTAAGCGGAATTAGGTCAACTGTGCTAAAGCTAAAGAAAGCAAACAGTAGTTAATTACAGCATAACTTAAAGTCTTCACTTTGATATCAAAATATGTATAACAAAATTAACAAAATATAACAGAATATAACTGCTTCAATTTCTTACGGGCCCTGGAAATGGCTCGCGTCCCGGGGCAGTTGCCCCGGCTACCCCTCTCTCGGCGGCACTGCGTAGATAAACATGACTTTGATCTGAACTTTGCCAAGCGGTTATATTTCAAGTAACAATTGTTTTTAATACCCAGGGATGATTCTTGGGTATATGTTTGGGACCATCACTCGAGGTACCCAAGATGTTGATTATATGACAGCTGAAAAGTTCAAATGTCAGCCAACAAATGTCAAGTAAGCATGAATAAGTGTTTAATGGAAAGTGCTCTTGCCACTTCAGGGTGTTTGGGCACAATATAACGTCCCAGCGTCCTGTGCAATTGTGTGGCCTGCTTGCATGTCACCAGTCGGGCTAGCACTCAAAAAAATCATAAATCTGACTAATATCCTTACTTTGCAAAGGGAGATAAATATAAAACAAGTATTATTAATACCAAGGGATGGTATCGGGGTATATTGAAGGATGTCATCATCATCATCTTTCCATGCAGTTAAGATGATGGAATTTAATCGCTTGCGCCAGTTGTCTCGGTCTCGCATGACTGCTTCCAGGTCCCCTCTGTCAATATTAGCATCGGAGGTACCGCTCGAGTTGTCCAAGCTTATAGGCAATAACTTTAATACCCAGGGATTGTTCTCGTGTATTTGTAGGGAGGAATCTCTCCAAGTATCCAAAGAAGATTGAAAATCCAAAACCAGCCAAAAATACGTAAAATGTTGTTTGGTTGTTTCATTAACAAATATATACTGAAGAAAATATTGCCATGTATCTGGTTCCCGCTTGGGCAGGCAAGTGGCGGAAATGATGTGAGGATGTACGGTTTCAATTGTTTGTGAAGGAGTGAAAACAAGGATGACTTTAAGAAGAAATACGATTTACCATGCACAAATTAGAACTATATGAAACATAAGAAATGAACTCTCATGTTATATATAAGGATATAAACATAATTTGTGTATAAACAAGTAAAACTCACCGTGTGCAGTTTTGCTTGAATGCGCTGAGAAAGACTAAGAATTTTACGCTTGGTAAACACTCAACTTCAGCAGCAGTCGCAAAGGAATATAAAGCGCAGCAGCGCGCTGCACGTGCCAATTTAGCTAAAGGGTTTATTGAAAACAAACTTGTATCAAACTAAATGAAGGATGAAAAAATTGCCATGAAGTAAGTCGTGTAGATAAAGGGGGATAAACCTGAGATTAAGTCAATGTTTATTACAAAAACAATGAACAAGGGCACCTAAAAATGTTTGGAAATTAAGAATAGTGAAGAGTAAAGTGAGCCAGATAATGTAGAAGGATAGGTTAACAGTCAGGTCCGTATTAAAGGTTTAGTTGTCTATGGCGATGTATCAAAGGCTTTTCAGATGGACGTGGACACGATATGATTGATGCTTGTGACGATATATGAAAAGTTGGATAATCTCGCAATAGAAACATGCATGGATTGATGGATAGATGGATGGACGGATGGATGGATGAATGGATGCATGCATCAGTGCATGGATGGATGAGTGGATAGATGGATAGATGGACAGATGAATGGATCCATGGATCAAACGATCGATGGATCGACACACCGATGCACGGTTAGTATGATGAATGAATAAGTGATTGGATAAAAAGATGGAAGAACGTATAGATATTAAGGAGACTAAAGCAGAAACCAAGGAGAAGAAGACAGAGGTAGAGGCGAAGACGTATTGAAAAAAGGTAAGTCAAAGGAATGGGAGGATTAGTCGAGGGCAAAGGAAGAGGGGGCAACGACCAAAAGCATAGACCAAGAAGAGCACAGCATCCAAAGAGCAAGCAAAAGTAACGAGAAAGCAGAAGATAAGAAGAAGGCTGAGGCCAAGGAGAAGTCGGAGGTCACAGAGAAAGCAGACGATTAGGACAAAGCAGAAGATGCAGAGACAAAAAGAAGATGAGAAGACGGCTCAGGACCAGTAGATAACAGAGGACAAAGGGAAGGCAGAGGTCATAGAGAGGGCAGAAGACTAGGAGAAGGCAGAAGATGCGGGGACATCAGAAAATTTCCAGATTGCTGAGGCCAAGTTGAAGACAAAGGCGAGAGAGAAAGCAGAAGATACAGAGAAAGTAAAAGATAAGAAGAGGGATGAGGCCATGTAAAAGGAAGATGTCATAGAGAAAGCAAAAGTAAAGAGAAAGCAGAAGGTGTTGAAAGGAAAAGTAAGGACAAAGAAGGATATAAGAAGCGGCCCGAGGCCAACAAGAAGGCAGAGGTCATAGAGGAAGCAGAAGATACTGAGAATGTAGTAGATAAGAAAAGGCCCAAGGCCAAGTAGAAGGCAGAGGTCACAGAAAAAGCACAAGATAAGGAGAAGGCACAAGATAAGGAGAAAATAGAAGATAAGAAGAGTGCTGAGGGCAGGAAGAAGGCAGAGGTCACAGGCAAAGCAGACGTTCAGGTGAAAGCAGATGGTTCTCAGAAAGTAGAAGATTTGAAAAGGGTTGAGGTGCAAGGGGGAAGGCAGAGCTCAAAAAAACGGCAGAAGGTCAGAAGAGGATCGAGGCCAAATAGAAGACAGAGCTCACAGAGAAGGCATAAGATCAGGAGAAGGCGTAATATACAGAAAAACAAGAAGATGAGAACAGTGCGGAGGCAGCGAAAGTAGAAAGTAAGGACAAAGAAGATATGAGGAAAGTAAAAGATAAAAAGAAGCCCGAGGCAAAGAACAAGGCAGAAGTCACAAAAAAAAGCAGAAGATGAGGAGAAGGCAGAAGAGACTGAAAAATTAGATGACGAGAAGGGGGCTGAGGCATAGAACAGGGCAGAGGCCGTGGAAAAAGCAGAAAATGTGTAGAAACCAGGAATGTGGAGGATAAAAAGAGGGCCAAGGCCATGTAGAAGGCGAAGGTCGCAGAGAAAGTAGAAGATAAGAAGATGACCGAGGACAAGTAGATTGCAAAGGTCACTGACAAAGCAGAGGATAAGGAGAAAGCAGAGGATACTGAGAAAGAGAAAGACTAAAACAGTGCGGAGGCCAAGACAGAAAACTCCGAGAAACCAGAAGGTAAGCACAAAGAAGTTACAAAGAGGAAGGAAAAGACCGCGGTAAAGAGCAAGGTAGAAGTCACAGAGAAAGCAGAAGATACAAAGAAAGCAGAAGAGACTGATAAAGTACAAAGTAGAAGAAGAGGGTCGATTCCGAGTACAAAACGGAGTTTACAGAAGAAGAAAAAGATAACGAGAGAGCAGAAGACGCGGAGAGATTTGAAGGTCAGAAGAGGAATGAGGCCATGTAGAAGACAGAGCTCATAGAGAAAGCAGAAGATAAGGAGAAGGCAGAAGATACGAACACAGTAGAAGATGAGAAGAGGGCTGAGGCAAAGTAGAAGATGGATGTCGAAGATAAGGCAGAAAATACGGGGAAAGCAAAAGATAAGAAGAAATCTTAGGGCATGCAGAAGATAGAGCTCACAAAGAAAGTGGAAGATATGGAGAAAGCATAGGTACTGAGAAAGTAGAAGACAAGATAAGGACGGAGGCCAAGTAGAAGACGTAGGTCACAAAGAAGGCAGAAAATATGGAGATAACGGAAGATATGCTGCCACCACGCTCTTCCCGCTACCGCCCCACTCTGTCCTCTGCCACCCTGCTTTGTCCGCTGCCTCCTTAAAATTACTTTTCAAGAATAATGATATTTCCACATTTTCTGTTAACGGTCAATTACGATTAATATCAACTATTTCTGATGCTACTATACATTAGAGGTAACAAATACTTTTCAGCCAAGGAAATCTTCCTGCCTGCCATTTGCATTCATTCTTCGTTCAAGTTATCAATTAGTCCTTCTCGCAAAGCCTCCGTAATGAGTGTAAGGAAGTTGCCCATGCTGAAAACAAGTGTGTATTGTAAGGGAAAGGGCTTGTGACAGTGTGTAAGATAGGTTTTGTTACCAGGAAAGACTGCACTCTGACGTTAGATGCATTCTATCACATTGGCACGCAATGGCATACGTAGGGAGCCGATAACGGTCAAATGCGGTAAGATAATTCCCTTCATTTTCCAATAAGACAATGGATTGCAGTCCGTATTAGAGTCCTCAACCTATTCTCGGCCAGATTTACGTAAGTGTCGGGGCGGGTACGCTTTCCCTGATCGGGGCCGGAGTCGGTAAACATTACATGTTTCAATTGACAGAGTTCTTTATGGCAAGAGAAATCGGAAAGCAAGTTTGACAGCCTACGAAAGACGACAGCGAGTGGCAAATGTCAAAAAACAGACTCCTTTGAAGCAATGATTTTAAAAAATTTCTTAGGAGCTTGTAAAAGAAAGATGGTTTCCAGCTCAACAAGTTTTAGTGGATTAAATGTGAGAGCTCTCTGTATTTCCGATATTGATACAGGTTTCAAGTATTAGCCAAACAAAATTAAATGTGTCACAATACTTTGACCCAATTCTTTGAGCAAAGTAATGTACAAGACAGTGAAGACCAAGGATTTCAAAGAGCATTTTTCACAGCTCACACTAAATGTGATTGATTAATCTTCTATGTTGCAACAAATTAGTAAATTACTCTAACAAAACACACCTGCAGTTTCTAGTTGCTTGTTAGAAAGAAGTCAGAAATGTATTTGCTGCGTTTTATTGAAACAAATTGGAGTTTCAAAGAACCTAAAATTTAGTATCATCCAATTAGCAAAAAGATCAATGCTGCCAAGATGTTTTGTCGTCATGCTGTATATCAGAATTACCTTGCAGTCCTTATGTTTTTTTGTGATTGACTTGCAACATTCAGGGCATTTCATCAGTGCCGCCGAGAGGGGTAGCCGGGGTAACTGCTCGTTTCTATTAGTTGCTCCGGGGCCTGTCCTAGCTCTCGGCGGCCCTGCATTTCATGACTGGAAGTAACCCGCAACGGCTCATGATTTCATAATCGATTAATGCTTCCGCAATTTTTTTTTCAAATCTCCAGTAGGATTTTTATTGGCTCATGTGTAAGCATATCAAGTTGACAGCTTTTCCAAGGGGCCAGTAATCCTAGTCCGACAGGATAAGCAACTGATAGCAGAATGCTACATACATTACCAGAATTAACCAGGGGGATTGAAAATGAAAGAGGAGGTTCACTGTAGAAGTTGCTAAAGATAAGAGGAGCTTTTATCATTACAGTTAGAATCAGTCAATTCTTGGCCTTGTGAGATGTCTTTGGAAAATTAGGAAAATTTGCTTCAGTAATATTTGTTTAATGTTATTTCAAATATTTGAAATATACACATTGCTCCTTGCTGGACTTGCATTTACCATCCTTTGATGTTGAATTATTCTATTTATAATTAATTATTCATTGTTTGATATAATCAATAGATATATTTTCTACTCAATCATATAATTGTCCAACCAATCAATTAATTAATTAAAAGACTAACAATAACATTTCCCATTTTAGACATTACAATATCATGACATTTGAACTGGGTGTTTTTGACTTGTGTATGAATTGAAAGTGAAATTGTAAAAACTCAAAAATAAACAATAAGTTCAGGGCGAGGACCAAACCATCCACTTTCTACTTTTTTGGCAGAATGCTCTGACCACTGAGCTAATCATATGTATGTTCTGATAGGTGAATAAGGGATGTCATAACTTGTTGATCGCGTTACTACCTTAAGCGGTCACATTTCAAATGCCTCCTACCAAAATCCGGTTCAAGACAGTATTATTCAGAGATCACGGGACAGAAAGCAAACAACATGATTCTGAGACACACCAGTTAATCTCAGATATATTACTTAGAGCAAGACGATGACCAATTTTATTTTCAACAATACTACACATTTCGAGCGCCATTTTTTGTTACTGTACTTTATCAAGGCTGAACGTTCTCTTTGACTATTTTTTCATACTACCTTTTTCATATCACCTTTTTGCATACTACGATGTCCAAAGTTCGTTAGCTAAAATTTATGACAATTACTGTTCAATTCCATCTCACATTATTCGCTTCACACGCTTGTATTAAGCTCGTTGTTCCTTACATCTACATTCTGATACCTTTCTTCATAGCTTCCGTCTGTCCATTCACATGAAACATATGCGCTTACATCTCTCTCACGTGATGCGCTACATCATTGCCACTTCTCCTATGTGATTCGACTCATGCGCTCTTTTCAAATCAATTGCTCATACTGAGACCTTATTTGTTCATAATGATACCTTCTTTTATAGCTTGCTCTTCTGCAGACTCTATAACGTGAAAATCGCCTTGAAAATTTGCGACATTGCGCTAAAATCATACTTAAAAGCTTTTTTCGTCTGACACTCCTC
>JANTCA010001485.1:0-11978 GCA_024741275.1 Chironex yamaguchii
GGGGTTCGAGTTATCGAGTGATTTTTGTGAGAAAGTATTAGTGAAGGTTCAACGGCAATTCAAAAACAGTTCGAGTTACTGGAAGTTCGAGTTATCGGGGGTTCGAGTTATCGGGAGTGTACTGTACTTATTTGTGTTAGTGTTTTGTAAAGGGCCTTCGAAATCGATGTTGATTTACTCAAATGGTTTTTATTAGTGCAACCTTTTAGGGTTTGTGATACTGAGGCTTAAATTCTGAGCAGACTTGACACTGGCTTGTAACCCTCCTGATGCCATTGAGGGAATGAAGCAAATTTTTTGCATGCGCAAAGTGGAAGAGTCTTGTGATTCTGAGATGGCAAAGTGAGTCGTGAAGCTTAAACAGTGAATCGAGAGTACTAGTAGCACATGTTACTCTGAAAATGAGATGACATGACATTACAATGTTGCTCTGTTTCTATCCCAGAGCAGTACATGTTTCCAGTGTCTGATGGCTTCGATGGTGGCTTGATGTGCTTCCTTTACTATAGCTGAGGGTTTAAGTTCACTTCCCTGCAGTGAGCATGAAAAGAGTGCAGCTGCCAATGCCACTTCTGATGCATAAGTTCCAACTTTAAATGGAGTGTTTTTTTCAGTGGGAAATAACAAAAGACTCATCAACTATATTTTTAGGTTGTTGAAAGCTGTGATGGCTTCAGGTGACAGTGGGAATGACTGGCAGCTAGCAATGGGCTTGACTCAATCAGACAATGCTGGAATCCACTGTGAATTATAAGAGAATAATCCCAGACATCTTTGGAGAGATTTGGAATTATGTGGTACAGGAAGATGACACAGAGGTTGCATTCACAGTGGATAATGACAAATAACTCCATTCTCTATCACATATCCAAGAATGGCAAGGCGACAAGTAGAAAAAAATGCTCTTGTCGTCATTGTAGCAGATATGTGTTCTCGTAGCTGCTTCCAGCAATGGTTCAAAATTAATGTCATGTCTGCCACAAATAATAATAGTGTTGAGGTAGGGAAAAACTTCATTTAGGATTTCACAAACTTTGTCATCTCTCTCAAGGAGCATGCGACACCATTGGTGACACAAAAAGGAAGAGGTTGTTCACTGCCTCAAACACTGTGCACGGCTTATCCTCCACTTTGAGTGCCACCTGATGATAGGCACTTCATAAGTCAATCGTACTGAAGATGTGGTACTGAGCCATGTCATCGACAATATCAGCTATTCTTGGAAGTGGAAAAGCATCGAAAAGTGTAAATCGGTTGACTGGGAGTAGTCAATAGCCGATCTCTGTTTATGGTTCTCTCCCTTGGTCACAACTACTTGGTTCAATGATACATTCTTTGAGTAACCTGCTAACCTCAGCCTCTATAAACCTCAAGTCTTCTTTACTATATCAAGTTGACATGGTAGCTATGGGATGACAGTTCTTGGTTAAGTTAGCAAAAGGCTCAAGGGGCTCCATACTGAAACCACGGATGGATAAGGCAGGTTTGTGATCCCCATATTGGAAAGTTATACTTCTATGACAGTAAGATCCATGGAGACTGTCAATTATAAAACTCAGCATATGTTGCTGCAAATTTCTTTCTGGAAAAAAGAATACAGCGAGTTCTATGACCATCTACTCATGACAAAATTGATTGTATAAGTAGAAGATGGTCAATTGTTTTAAAAAGTACTTTTTAATATATATGTTTCAAAATAGTTTGTACAGTTGTGCAATTTAAACATAGGAGAATGTTGGTTTTGGCAGTATTTCAGCATTGTTAAAAGTACCGGTAGTGCCAGGTTTTATGCTTAAGAATTTGCATCCAGACTTTCAAAATAGATCTGAACAATGTCAAAGACAGGTGAAAGTTATATGATTTTTAAGTATATGATTCCATGTACAATTTCTTTCATTTTTGAAATTTTGTGTCTTTTAAATGTTATAGTTGTTTTCATTACCTGAAGTCACTTGAAGGTATCTCAGAAGGCAATAAGAAATAGACAGCAGTCCATTATTCAAATTTAGCATCTTTTAAGTGCAGTAAACTGAATGAATGTGTGCCATTCTATATCATGTTCATAATTTGCTTGGGTAAATTTGGTACTCCTGAACTATAAGCATATATGAAGCATGATGTGTGTTATCAAGGCAAGCTTCACTTATGTTTTCATGTACTATAAGCTGTAAAAATTATTAGTAAATGTCATTTAAGTAATTTATTATTTTTTGGCAACAGAAACAATGCCAGGAATTGTGTCTTGAGTGTGAATTTGATGGACGTTTTCTGCTTCTTATACATTTTCCTGATGATGACGACTCTGAAGGCAAGGCAAGTATTTAACATCAATTTTAAATGTCCAGTGACGATGGTTTCATATTGATAAATTTTGTTACATCATTTGCAGCAATCAAACTGCAGAACATTCAAAGCCACTGTGCATTGTGTTACATTAGAGACAATGTTGCTGGTGTGATATAGCTCTCTAGTAGCTTGAAAATACTCAGGTCCTGTTTACAATACGTAAACAATCCTGGGTCCACCCAAGGTTAAACTAGCCTATGCTAGATTTTTGTACTGTAAATGCAAATCTAGCTTAGCTGTAGCTAAAAAAATTTAACTCTACTCTTTGTTTTGTGGTAGCCATACTTTACTCTCCAGTTTGAAATGAGAAGGGGGTAGGACAATTTGCTAAATATTAGTAGGGGGGTCAGAATATTTAGGGGGCTTAGAAAAATAGAAGTGATGTTTTTTTAAGTATTCTTTTTATGGACAAGCACTTGCCAAAGCCCTATATATAGTTTCTCAGGTGTAGAAAACACAAGTGAATTATTCAGAGTTATGAATGTCAAAATGAGCGATGTTTGACTCTTTGATCTGAAAAGTTTAGAAAAATATCATTTTCTTTCCTTTTTTTATACAATAGAAAGGCTTCTATATTTGTGCTATAAAAATACTTTCTATCTTCTTTTTACGATACAATAGTCAAGAAGTTGATAAAGACTTTATACTTGCCTGCATTCAAGTTAACAGTAGAATGCCTTTTTACTTTCATTCTAAAATTTTTATTTTCTGCACTGAAATAAATTATGGACAAAAAGGCTAAAATTAATTACAGAAATAAGAATAGAATTAAGAATAGCAATGTTATGGGTGGAAGAAATAGACAAATTGTAATCAAGGAGGGGACAATTATTCGAGATGCGAGAGTAACCTGTTGGCATCTCCCATGCTTGTAGAGAGCAATTTTGTATAATTGGTTTCAAATCTTCAACAACATGTGATGCCCATGATATTGACACCTTTCTCACGTTTTCTGCGATGTGATAGTCTTGTGATGTTATGTTGGATAGTCATACAGGAAATTTCAAACAATTAACATGATATGGAATACAACAAAGTACCAATTTTCATGTGTCCTGTACTCAAAGTGTCTGTGTTTATGATCATATAGCAAGATAGATCTGAGTAATTATTGGTTCTCTTTGTTTGTAGGATTTTCATGAAAATCTGAAGGTCAGATTGGAGCATGTCCGTTCCTGTGATATATTCTTGGCTTTTGTAGGGCAAAAAATGAGCCGGTGAGGCCTTTGAAAGTTATTGCTAAATCTTTCTCGGTCAGAACCTAGTGACATATGTTCCTGAACTGATTGTATCAGATTTTACTGGACATGGTCATTATACTTGTTACCAAGAGTAGCTTATCGCCATGCTAGGGATACAGAATTTACTAGGAAGTGCACTCTCACTCCCATTACATTCCCTCACTCATAGTACTTTTTTGTTGATGGTGACGTGGATTCCAACCTCGTAACCACTGGCCTGAAGTATCATCGTCTTATGCACTATACCATGATGGCTTTGTATAACAGTGGTGTAATCATTCTTTTCTGCCCTGAATCTGTTAGTAAGAATCGATTGGCCAAATGTTGTCAAACTGCTTGATCATTCCGTCTTATCTATGCCCATCCATTTCAAAGTCACTAAACTGTGTTAAATGGCATCACTCCACGCCATATTTCTATGAGCAAATTCTTATAAGACAATTATACACTTTGATACTGACCAAAATTGCTTCTCCATAGGAAGGCAATACTTTGGCCTTTACCAAGTCGAGCAGGACTTTTTCTCACCCTTGCTTCTCTGCAATTATGCTAGCATTCATCCTATTATTGGCCAAAATGGTTATAATTACACCTCTGTTGCTTTTATGTTATTCTAAACATGGCTAGGGTACTATGATATTTTGTGTTTGAAAATGGCAACTACAGATAATCAAAATGTGTAAAGGCTTGGGATCTTGGGACAACCTTTGGGGGTATGAATTTAAACAAGAATTTGCTTTTGAAACTGGAATTAGACCTTTTCAACTTACCTAGCCTTTGTCTTTGTTACGTGAAATGGCCTCTACTTGTCTTGTTGGGAAAACAACTTGTAAAAATCGAGGTCTGTCATGAAGACACTACTAAAATTGAAGTTATGTTTGTATAGAAAATGAAGTGAACTCATATAATAGACTAAATTCTCCTTCCCCCAATTTTCCTGTATTAGATACAGCTTTGAAGAAATCCAGGAAGGAATTTCAAGAAAACCTGGTCTTAAACACAGTATTCTCTTCATTGATCAAGAATCGCCAAAGTAAGTTTATACAAGTAGAGCAAGTAATTTATAGTGAAACGTTTGTCAAACATAAACATTTTTAGACTGTGGATAGTCAGTTTTCTTCGTGTCATCCGTTCACTTCTATTTGATTACGCAACAGACGTCAAGGTGCAGCTGAGACTTACAGACGAAGATGTGGAAAATTGGCAGTGGAGTTAAAGCTGCAAATGATATACTCATTGAAATGTACAACGTGATAAGATAGACTCCACGAAGTTAGCAGTCTACCGTGCAAGGAATTTTCCACTGTGGGGTTTCCCACTTCATCTTGCAAGCAGATGACTACAACAAGACCAACGACGATAGAATACTTTTATGGCCAGTCCTCTATGACCAGTACATGGTATGTAAGGCCTTAAGACCCTATTGCCAAATAAACCATGTATTGGTCATGGAGAACTGACCATAACTGTATGTTCATTGTTGTTGATCTTCTATTAACATGTTTTGCTTCCCTTCTGGAGATGTCTAAAACGTTTTGCAAAATATAACTATCGGTGTATATGGAGCAATAGGTCTTTGTGACGGAAAATTTCTATTGTAGAAAATGCGAGAAGATGTACCGTAGGCAACGTCACGAAGCCATTCGTCACGCTATGGACGTCTTCGATTCGCCTGGGCAACTGCGCATAACGTTGTCATCGGGATGAAAAGAAACTGCGACTGCTATACTGAAGCATTTAGATCAAGCGCTACAATGCTTAGCAAAATTTAGCCTTAAAATGCCCACAAACGTGGTTGCTTTTGCATTTACTAACCGCAACAGGCTGGAGAAGTATGTCAGCTTTTAAATTTTCCCAACCCAGAATTTTCCTAAGACCAAGAATAGCGAAGAATGGAAAAAGTGGACTTAGTCCGTGGAGCTGCTGAACTGGTGGAAGTGCCTCTTATCAACGAGGCAACTATGTTGATCTATTGTCGAAAATTTTCAAACAGGCGAGACAACTCAAAATGAGACAAATTATTCAGTATAAAGGGATTCATCCTGTAGACATTACTGAAATCTTTAATCTTTAATCTTGCGTTATTAGTAAAACCTTTATGTTTCTGTGTTTATGTAAAGTTTTGGCCAGTTTCACTTTAGAGTCAACCTTCTGCAGATCCAAACCACACTAATTACGTTCAAATATATTTAAATTGGAAGAGAAAATTTCAAATTGAGGATGCAGCCGCAAAGATATGAGAGTGCAAGGAAAAGGT
Source organism: Chironex yamaguchii (assembly GCA_024741275.1). Classification (NCBI taxonomy): domain Eukaryota; kingdom Metazoa; phylum Cnidaria; class Cubozoa; order Chirodropida; family Chirodropidae; genus Chironex; species Chironex yamaguchii. The sequence goes on from JANTCA010001485.1 coordinate 5,845, forward strand.
CGAAATCTGTAAAGCAACCTCAGGCAAAAGCATCAGACCGAAAAGATCCGTCTGCAGGTCTTATCGTTCTTCGTCCAAACGTCAGTCAAATGGATCATCAGAAACTCCAGTATTTCAATTTGCCTTCGGAGATTTAATCAGATGTCAACCTACTTTTAGTTAAAACAGATTAGTTGTCAAACGAAAAATCCTAAGTTATGGTCGCTATTAAACCTTCGTACGGTTGGCTGTTTTCAGATTTGTAGCTGACAATCTTGGCGTGTCGGTTTTCAGGGAAATACTCATTAATGGGCCTACTTACTTAGCAACTCTTGACCATAAGTGAGCTATAGGATAGTCAGTGCAACAAATTGGTTTGATATAGTAAATGCATATTTCATACACAGCCATAATTGTTTTACCAGAAACAGTCAAATCCTTTGACTTGTCCACGCGCTGGTCGTCTCTTATTGAGTTAGTGGATTAGTCGAAGACATAGGTCTCAGAATAAACACATGTCCTTGATTTTCAAGATTCTTGTCTTATCTTAATTCCATTGTCGTTCTGGCATTCCATGATATTCTCTCGAACGTTTCTCCACTTAAACTGTATTGGACTTTAATTTCACGTATATCTATATTCATGTAGTTGTTGCTTAGTCATTTAGTCGTTGAATCAGTGAGTCATTGTTTTTGTACAAATAAAAACGCAGATTTGTAATTGATGGCCCCCTCGAATTTAGTGCCCCCCACGAATGATCGCCTCCCCTCGAAGGCTGGCTTTTGATAATTGCCTCAGGCGCTCTTTTGAGGAAATACGGTAATTTATATTGGCAATAACTTAGTGCTGTCTAACTGAAATCGTAATGATATGTCAACTGTGCTATGATGATTCGGTGCATCAGTGCCGATTATTAAAGTGAACTCTAAGATCGCAATGGAAGTGTCACTTATCATGGAACAATATCTTAGTTTTTGACTTCAGACTTTTGTTTTTGATTTCTATTTTAGTTATCCCTCAACACTAAAATGGGACATAAAATCAGGACCTAGACTTAAGGTTAGTATGTGGTAAACCTCTGGGAATTTTGTTTTTAACACAGCCAATTCGCCCAATGTAAAGTGGCGTGCTTTACTTATCACAAGTTGTTGGTTAAGTGAGGTTATCAGTAGACTGAAAAAGCTCACCATCCGTCAGTATAACTCTGGAATTGGAGTGTTATGTTAGATAAGCATAACATTCCAAATCAATTGTTTGCGTTGATAATAAGTGCCGGTTAGAGTCTGCAACGTATAATTCATTTATTAAATAAAAGCGAAATGTAAGCCATAAAAACACGCTCAAAGTGAGACAAAACGGCGCCCTCTATTATCAGAATATCAAGACGAGACATCAATTTTTGTGTTTTGATCATGTTTTGTTTTGGCATTTGAGATGTGTTGTGCGGGTTACGGTCAAAATGCGCATATTGAAGTACATGTAACTCACAAAATTGCTCTTAGCTCAAACTGTGTCATCATACAAGGAGTATTGATACTGTTCAATTCTTTGCATTACAAAATTTTACGCGAAAAGGGCGGAGGAAGCCACAGATATACATCTTTTTCCTAAAACGTTCCGCAAGTTGCAAGCATGCCGTGACCTTTTTATTAGCATCTAGGATGTGTAGAAACGTTCCACCGTTATACATATATTGAAAAGTAAAAGTGAATATTTTCTCTTAGGTCACCTTGTATATGGGTGATGCAAATTTAATTGAACTTTTACGTTGGCCGTTGATTGTCGAAGCATGACATAACCAGAAATTGACCCAAATTCTGCAAAGCCAAAATATGTAACATGCAAAATGCACTTATAAGCTATATTTTATCAAGAACCGTATTGTTTTTATTTCTTGCGACATGTGGGTTGAATTTCGATATGACTATTGCTGAAAAGAGTCTTTTATAATTCTAGCTACGGCATCTTTATTGGTATTATTTGTTTAATAAATAATATGTTACAAAAGCAAAATTTGATGTATTTCATGTATTTCATCTTGCTTGGTATTATGTTGAGTAGAATTGAAATTTATTGGATATTTCTTAGTGCACATCAAAAATGTTTACAAACAAAGCGCCATACAGAAGTCATCACAGTACACGAAGGTGTGCCTGTTTACTTTTCTGCTGTGAAGAAGTGCAGATCTTTTCAAGTTCAAATCTTACGTCAGACATGATGGGCACGGTGTGAGCAGGCGTCGAGAAAGGAAGAAGACAGATGTGTGGGCTTGGGGCATGGGTCACGAAGGAGTACGTAAAACCATCTACAGCGCCACGGGGTGCCTTTTTAACATGATTAAATAGATTAAGCACTGTCTGAAAGGTGCAATAATTCAAAATGAGTGAATGAGTTTAATCTGGTGGTCTAAGTATCGAAAGCAACTTGTAGGAAGGCTTGACTTGCAGTACATCATTCTTGCCTTTGCCAATTGAAAGACGGAGGACTTTTGTTTAACACTGCCTGGAGTTTTTGGACACACATTGCTTTATGTCTACATTGAACATGGTTATGGAACACTGAAAATTTGGAAGTTATAAACATGAAAGCATGCGGGGCAAATCAGCGGCTCGGCGATAGTAAATGAAGTGGAGGGGGCAACAAATCAAGAGGTGTAGGGGCTCCGTCCCCCTTAGAATTTGGTATAGTGCTTATCCCAAATTAAGCATGCCACTAGCAATAAGGAACTTTGATGATTTTGTAACAATAATTGTATAAAACGGAACGCTTAGAAGAATATATTTTGGAAGAGACATCTTCACTTTGACTTAGAAGACATCTTCTGTTTTTTGATATTCATCAATGCTAATGCAAAAGTGGAAGATTTGACATTTTTGTAACTCATAAATGGGCTGATACAAGTACTATTTTAATTCCTTCCCAATGCCGGCAGTGATGATATACGCAGTATGAGAGAAGAAGATTTGTAACGCATTACATTTTCTGTGTTTCCAGTCAATAGTATTTTAAACAAGTTTTGCGAGAAAATGAAAAATTGCCATTTGCGAATTTCAGTTATGTCATCTAGTATTTCTAGGAACAATTCTTATCCTACCTTTATCACCCGCTTTTGCTTCGGTTTTAAAGGTATCGTGAAGGCCCTTTTTCGCCTAAATTGAGGGATAATTGCCCCCACATACCCCCTGGCCACGCCACTGGGGCATATGATAGTTTACAGTTTTCGATGTTTTCTAGACATTGGGTGTCGATGGGGTTGGGGGAATCCTTTGAATTTGTAGGCCAGGGCCGACCTTGCTCTTGACGGTGCTGAGTATTATGGCGTAATTACTTGTTTGGCTTAGTTTTCGCAGAACATAGATACATGTCATTTTTTGTACATACCTATTTGTAGAGTAAATAGTATTTTTTGCTTGTGCCTTTCAGATGATAAAATTTAACTCCTCTGATGCCAAAGATACACTTGCAATCCTTGCTGTACAACACGTCCGAAGCATCGTTCTACAGGTATTCGCTGTTGTATAGAATCCCTTGTGGTAGCGGTTGGTTATTTTATTATGCGTTGTTGTAATATCATGGTAAATATGAGATATTTGACGCATTCGTCCCCTATTGCGGCATTTATTTTTAACTAATGTATGATAAATAGAGTTACTTGTCCGTCACGTATTTTTTATACTTGACAAAGTCGTATTCCTCGTGTCTTTGTACATAACTTGCTACAGTTTTATTTGCTTGGGAGCCCCCTACAGCCTCAGCATTTTCAGTTTTTATGGCTAATTCTAGTTAAGTACTTATTTTCTCTTGATTTCTACGACTTGATATTACCCAGATCGATAAGGTTAGTAAGAGTGCCCCTCTTGTAGGTAGTAAGAGTGCCCCTCTTGCAGGTAGTAAGAGTGCCCCTCTTGCAGGTAGTAAGAGTGCATTAGTGGCTCCCTGCAAAAGTTCTGAATTTTAGATCATGGCATTTTAAAGGAAATACTATAACAAAAATACTTGAGAAGGGGCTGAATATTTAGTTTTACACAATGTAATAATGCCATTTGCAACTTGTACCGCAGCGGTGACTTAGTGGCAGAGTGCTCGCTTTGCATACGGGAGGTTGTGGGTTCGAATCCACGACCGGGTCATACCAAAGACTGTAAAAATGGTACATAATGCATCCCTGCTTAGCACTCAGCAGTCAGAGGATAGATTATGGAAGTTAAACACACAGTGCTACCAGTGGGCCTGTCCCCTGCTGTAGCATTCACTGCAATTGCACAGCTGTGTGGATCAAAATCTAAAGAAACGGAGATGGGCGCCGCTCGAATACACCAAATGGTGTGGGAAGGAACGTTGATTTTGATTTACAATTATTCACTATCCTAATACAAGAGATTGGATTTGGTGCGAATCGTTTACAGCATTTGTACGCAATTTGATTCTTCGGTTTTGATTTTTTACAACTGCTATCAACAGTGTCGCAGAACTGGTTATTCATTACTGGTTACGGAGGAGATGTGGCTGGCCCAGCAAAACGTACGCTGAGTGTATTGATAATGATGTGACTGCTCTCAACTTGGAAAATGCTGACCTACTTGATACAGTTACATGGAGAGTTGAAATTAGAAGAAGCCTGGTGTTGGCTACCCTGGATTCAGGGACCTCTGCAGCACCATAATTACGAAAGCAGGATGGATGAATGGATGGATGATTTTTTATAAACGCACTCACCCTAACCTTTTTATGTTTATTAAGGTCACTGTTGATCTTCGGAATTGTGACAATTTTGTGCGACTCTTTATATTGAATGCCGTCACTTTTATGACTCCTTTGCGTAACTAGTTTGGTCATTGATTTATTGTTGACAAAATTTCCTACTGCAGTTTCTGGCCGAACAATCTGGGCACAGTGCTTCTAACAAGGTGTTTCCCGCTGATAGCGAGGAATGGTGTATTGGTTGTGGATGGGACCAGTTTAGTGACTTTGAACAGGTTCAAGCTATCAAGTACTTGGCCCGAGAAGAAACAAAAGGCATTGGTTTAGAGAAGGTTTGTTTGTTTGTTTGAGATCTGTTTTCCATTTTGATGTCTTTCATCAGCAAGTGTCCATTCCAATGATAACAGGATGTATTATTTATTATGACTAAGACTTTCTTTATAAATCATTCGCAAATGGATCGTTTCGTCTCTTGAAAAGACTGAAAAGTTAGCATTTTGAAATTTTGTTTGCTACTGGGCTCATAGATTTATTATGTCGTATTAAAGGGACAATAGGTCGTGTGAATGGATCTCAGATTTTTGACAACGGTGATTTAAAGACATGAGAGTCAATGTAGACGTTCGGCGCCAAAATGTATCTCTCTGAGTAGCCAATCTGATTTTCTATCACTTTCAATCGTATCTCAAATCAACGAAACCTCTCACTGGTTTGGAACATATCTGTTTCAGTTCAAACGCCAGCTAGTACAGTGGCGTAATAGACCCATTAACTACTACGTGTGATTGCTTTGCTATAAAACGCTTAGACAAGAAAGAAACGCAAGAAAGGTCGGTGAACAAGAGACATGAGTCGTGCATTCTTGTGAGTGAATCCTGAGCATGTCAGCAACCGTTAGCAAGATGGAAAGTTTTAGTATATAACCTCTTACACTAAAGTCGAGGCACCTTTCTGCCGGAAAAATTTCATTTCAACCTGCTAATTAACGTTTAAAATTGCTTATTCAAATTTAATTTAGGTAAAGTGTCATGTTTTCCTTGTAATACGTTCTTGTATCATCAATTTCCTGCTTGTCTTTATTTATTTGTTTTATTTGTTGTTTGGTGAACTTACAGTGTGTTCGGGTACGCCGCATTTACTTTGTTGACGTTTTGTATCCCAGTAACATTCTAAATCCAGAGTGGAATAAACAATTTCCATTGTATACGTCTTAGATTCTTGAACAATCTCTTTGTGATACAAGACTTAAAAATCGCCTTGAATATTTGCGACATTGCGCTAAAAACATACTTAAAAGTTTTCTTCTTCTGACACTCTCCAGAGTATGAAACGTCAAAAGGGACAGTATGTGTATATGGCAACCTATTTGCACGAAATATGTAGCAAAACTAGCCAATCCTAGACAAGAAAGGACACAAAGAAAGAGAAAATGAAGAAACAAAACATTATTGGAA
>JANTCA010001486.1:0-11977 GCA_024741275.1 Chironex yamaguchii
TACAAATTGTGAACATTGCCATAGGAAGTACAAATTGTGAACATTGCCATAGGAAGTACAAATTGTGAACATTGCCATAGGAAGTACAAATTGTGAACATTGCCATAGGAAGTACAAATTGTGAACATTGCCACAGAACTTGCAACTTATTTATATTTGAGGAATATAGACTGGACATGCAAAAATGACTAAATTTTACTTAAAGTAATTATAATAATTATCATTATTTTGTATCTTAGGTTTTTGCTACTTTCCAACATGACAAGGGATTTGAGATACGATAATAAGGCAAAGAATTTAATCATCTAGAACAATATTCATAATGATAAGAGCTACTTAATAAATATTTTGTCTAAGGAATAAAGAACGGTAAAATTTTGATATTATGACATTATTATGTACCACTACCATTACTACAGCCACTAACTCACCATCGCTACCGATTATATAAAATCTTACGCTGAGTTTTAGGGATTATTTTATAATCTTTTTGCGGTACAAGACTTAAAAATCGCCTTGAAAATTTGCGACATTGCGCTAAAATCATACTTAAAAGCTTTTTTCATTTGACACTCTTCAGAGTATGAAACGTCAGAAAGGAAAGTATATGTATATGTCAACCTTTCCTTTCTGACGTTACCTGCTCTGAGGAGTGTAAGACGAAAAAAGTTTTTAAGTAAGTTTTTAACGCAATGTCGCAAATTTTCAAGAGATTATTTTATCTAAATGTAACCCATTTCGGCAATAAGTAGGTTATACATGAACCAACAAACTGTCCTATTTTTAGTTTATAATTAGGAAGATCCTTGATTCATTGCATAAAATATACCTAGAGAATTGTCAATAATTTGTTAAAGTTTGATGATATCCTTAACCAAGTCAATCGCTGTGTATACCACGTATATAATTGACACCATGACTCGAGATATATGTTGTCTGTAAATTATTATTGATAACAGGTATTGCATAGGTTTAACTAAACCACTTGCTGATCAGCTTTCAGTGCTTTCTTTTACGGTAAACTATTTCTATCACTTAATTTTGTTTTTTTGGTAAATAAAGCTTACAGTAAACAAGAATCCATTTGAAATCAAATAGGACCGCTGCAGTCCGACATCATGCCACGGATTAAACAATCATGCGAGTCTGCACTACCGTCAAATGACGCCAACAAATAAGTTATAGTTAACAACCCGATGTTTTTACCAGAAGCATAATAAGAAGACAGATGTAGTAAACAGAACATCTAGCATCATAATTGGGGTCTCGCGATTGTGCAAGAATGCTTTATAAACTAACTGGTGGATATCAAACAATCTTATGAGAAGACGATACCCGGTAGCTTGGGCTTTCTTTAGTGGAATATCTAGAAAATGTCCTACGGTTTTTAAAAAGGGAATTTCTATCTTGTAAGTTTGTGTAGCAACTCTATCCTCAAAAGCTTGGTAATTTCTTGACCGAGTTCTAGCCTTAAAAATAAACAACCTGTCACAATTTCCTCCCGACTCTAACTTGCTTTCGTCTATTTTTCTTTCCACTGCCCACTTCTTTGTCCCTTTCTGTGGCTATCATTTGTTTGCTATTTTTTATAGATCATTGATGTTACCAGTGTCTACCTTCATTTGTGAGTATAAGTATCAAGTATATCTGCAAATGTGTAACAATTATTATAGTCATTTATATCCTCTGAGATATTCAAATTCGGAAGGGATAGTTACAGAAAGAGATGAACTTCTGTTTTTTTTCATATGTCGCTTGGGTATAATACAAACTATAACTTTACCGCTCTTCTAACAAGCGAACGATCCACCCGCGAATTTTCGACCCATAATGAAGGTAAGGCTACACATTTTGTATTTTATTAGTCATATACTAGCCCTAAGCCACTATATTTTTGTGAATCATTAACTTCATTACTGACGCGACTAATCTCGGTAAGTTACAGAAACAGCAAGTTCGTGACACCCGTCCCAAAATAAGTTTCCATGAACAAGCAAACCTTTTTAAAAAAGCTTTAGGTAAGTAACCTTTAAATAATTTACTAGCTGTAGTTAACGTTCTCTCGCCACCTTAAAAGATGGTGGAATCAGGCCCTACATTAGTCATAACAATGTCCAACTGTGATAATCCACCGGTATCCCGCGATATGGAGATTTGACGCTTTTATACACCTAAAAAAGTCGGTGAATATTTTGTGCAGAATACGCTAATCACGACAACACAACGTAAAATCAATTAAACCCAAACACCGCTTAACCCTGTAAAATCAAACTTAATTTCCGTGAAATAAATGTCACAACGTTAACACCCCTCAGCTTGGTTCGCACAGAACAAATCACTATGAATTGATGTTGACGGTCGGCTGTCCACCGTTCGTCTTCAATTATCTACCTCCCAAAGTTTACCGTCTATAGTCGAAGATTTACGGTCTACAATCCACCTATCACATCCAAGGTTTACCGTCTACAGTCCACCGTCCACCGTCCACCATCCAAGGTTTACCGTCTACAATCCACCGTCCACCATCCAAAGTTTACTGTCTACTTTCCACCGTCCACCATCCAAGGTTTACCGTCTACAGTCCACCGTCCACCTTCCAAGGTTTACCGTCTACAATCCACCTACCATCATCCAAGGTTTACCGTCTACTTTCCACCGTCCACCATCCAAAGTTTATTGTCTACTTTCCACCGTCCACCATCCAAAGTTTATTGTCTACTTTCCACCGTCCACCATCCAAGGTTTACCGTTCACGGTCCACCGTCTACTGTCCAAGATCCAAGAACTGTAGGATCCATGTCCAAGGACTATCGTCCACGGTCTGCTGTCAAAAGTCCACCGTCCACCGTCCACCGTTTAAGCTGGTTGAAGGTAACACGATAACTCCCTTTTTATTATTCGAGCGATGATCATAACAATCCTTATTAATTATCATAACAAGCAGTACAACCATCATAATGATCATCTCAACCGCTATTATTGTCGTTAGAGCCATCATCGTCAAAATTATCGTGGGCATTATTATAATCAAAAGATTTTTTTAGCAATATAATTATATTCGTTTTTATCATTATAATAAGCATGATATGTATTGTTTCTGTTATTTCCATCTTCTCAGTCACATCATAGAATATATTCCTATTACGACGCAAGGGTAGCGATCTTTGTTATACGAACAAGCCCACTAGTATTGTACTTAATTTATAAGCAAATCCTGTGAACCGTACCATGTTATTTTGGGGGCTACTTAGCCGAGTTAACATTGGACTCAGTCGCGCTACGTGTAAACAAATGGAAATCGGTAAACGTCATAGCTCCATACGTTCTTTAGCGGTTCGAAGTAACCTACTACCCTTAAGTGATAAATTTTGTACAGATATCATGCTGTCTATCGCCCTTGTTCTTCCAGTAATCGAGCAGACTTAAAAATGTTTAAATGTAGCAGGAAAAATTTTTTTGTTTGACAATGTACGTGGGAGTGAGGTATGATTCAGAGGTTTGAACACCCGCACCTTTGAACAGGCTGGCCTACAATATTTGCGCGAAACACAAAACGTTGGTAAAAATATTCCGAGGGTTTGATCACAAAAGTATTTTTGGTAACTAAAAACTCATACCCCCAGCTTTCGTATACTGTGTGCTGCTCGTGAATGGATTAATGTGGAGGTTGTCGAAGGGAGCGCACATTCTTCGAAAGAATCAATTAGACGGTATGCCAGAGACACCAGAGAGGACAGATCAGAAAATCTACAAGCTTCAATATGTGAAATATAGGTAAGGACGTTCTTGCACGAGAAACAAACAAAAGTGTTAAAAAAACAAAGATAAATATGTTGGAAAAAAATTGACGTGGAGTTCAATCGAGGCCAAAGTTGAGGCCTTTTCTGAAAAGGGGGTTAGAATTTTCTAAATTTCAAATGTGTTATAAACGTACGCAAATAAGGCCAAGGAAGATGTTGTGATCAAACTAGATTAAAAGAAATTAAGAAAGATCTTTTTGTGGTACAAAACTTGAAAATTGCCTTGTAAATTTGAAATGAAGAATGATTAGATGTATGTGTAGTGGTGTTCTTCGATTTGTCGTTCTAGAGTTAAGGACAAGACTGCCATTGAGTAGCATCAGGGTATGTATACCGTCAAGATTGTAATGGATTGGCCACTTAAAAAAAGTAGACGCGAATGCCATATGTCTATAGATAGATATTTTGGTAGACAACCAAGGAAGACATGGAGGGAAGTAATAACAAATGATCTACAAGACAAAGTCAGTAAGGAAGTTCCTAAGGGAAAGGTAACTTGGAAGTCAGTAGCAAAACCAGTGGAATAGGATGATGACGATGATGATAATGATAATTATTTGTTATACACCTGTTCACTTGCAAACAATCTAAGTAGCTATTTATTTACTAAGTGTCATAGAAGTAATAAATAACATTTATTCAATCAGAAGTAGATTTACAATCGCTTTTAGCGTCAAATTAAGAAGCGAAATATAATATGCTACAGTTAAACAGGCAAATACTAGCCAATAGTAAATTTGCTTGTTTGAGCTCCACCTAAAGCTCGAGAATAGCAAACGAAAACTATGAAGCCAAATTTCAGACTGAGATATGAATAAAGCACCAGCTATAAGCCATATCCTTGGATCAAAGACATAAAAAGATGTCTAGACAACGCTTGATATTGTAACGGTGAAAGCAACTACTATAAATGCTTACAATCGCTCTCTTATTATGGTGGACGCTTAATTCGAGGAGGGCTTATTCCGGAGGAGGAAGTGGTGATGGTAAGGAAAGCAATGCATTGAAGAGGCAGTGTCATTTCAACCTGCTGTTGTCTTTTGAGAACTGTTTCACCAAAACAAAAGACGTCAGATGGATGGGTCATTTTATCTGCCTTTAAATCTGGTCGTTGTTCCACATTCGACCGTACATTCAGCAGATAGGTGTTAAAGTACTTGCTTCCTCGTCATTCATGGACATAGCTCCGTCCTCAGACTGTGACATCATGTCTCCTTGAAGGCGTCCTTTTCATCCACCACAGCTGGATGCATTCAAATGGCGCTTGCATCAAAGCCCAAAACGTAAAAGTGACTAAGCTTTTTGATGCTGCTCAGGGCGACATATACTTGACCTGGTATGAAGCGTCTATTTCCTTTTCGCCACTCCTGGGGTCAGAAAGTGATCCGGATTACCACCAAAAACTAACCAATTGTAAATTAGTCCATTTCGGACCTATCCTGAAAATTTCTTCAAAATCCACCCATAAATTTTCATGTTGTTAACAAACAGGCAAACAGACAGAGAAGCCAATGCCGGCAAAAACATCATCTCCTTGGCAGAGGTAACAAAAAACAAATTATTAAATAGACAGAATAGATTATTCGTAAATCCATACATAAATAAACAAGCTAATGAACAAGATAATCTATCTTTAATTAAACTTACTTGTTTTGTCATTAATTACTTCCTCAAGAAAATTACTTATTTACTTCATTTGATCTCTTTCATATTTTATAAAAACCATAAGCAAGACCTTACATTTGACGAGGAAAATACATGCGAAGATCGCTTTGACTCTTTCCATGTTTAAACACTTTCCACAGTTATATTACAGAGAGACTTTTGTGATAAATTGCCAAAGTAATACTGGCGAAAGAGCAGCTAACTGGGTGACGATCTCCAATTTAGAAGTGAAGGGTTCATATCCCCATCAACAAAACAATGAGATCATTGTGAGACAAAGTAACTGGAGTTTAGTTTCAAAAAAACGCTGTCCGTTCCTTGTACACGCCCTAACTACGGCAAAGGAATCAGCAGCGCTCAATGACGAGTAGAAGTAAAGTTACGATTTTCATTACCGGAGATTCGAACTCGAGTCTCATGACTGCAAATCTGACGCCTTTCCTGTTTTTACGTGTCTGTCTATTGTCGTATACGTCTACAAGAAGCATGTGTTTTGTGCCTACAAACCATCCATCCAAGTCGTTTGCCTTAGTTTCAAATAATCATAACTTTACTTCTCTTCACTTTGTCTACTTCTATGAACTTAAACACGAGTACGCTACTTAAACTTCTGCTGAATTTCAGACGCTTTTAAGTGAACAGATATAATGCCTTTTTAATGGCTGATACAATTTCAGCGTCGGAAAATCAAAAATATTTGTTCCTCAATATTTAAAGTACTTCATGTCTCGTCGTATTTATTTATTGGTCTACATGTTTAGCAAAAAAGGGCTAATTGTTTATTCCATGTTTGTTTTGTCTACGGTACCTTTAATCGTTAAAATCTGGTAATTGATGAAATGCAAAAGATCACAAGATGTCTCTTAAGAATTTCCCGACAGCTGCTTAAGTTTGGCTCACAAAATAGTTTTATCATGCGACACACACATCACAAAGACAGCATAACTTTGAACTGTCACCAGAGATCTTATCTAAGTTGTAGGTTTTACGGGGGATAAGTTGACGGTCTCATCGAAAATACCGAGGCAGATACCGATCACAGAAACGAAACATCATATTAAAAGGAGCATGCGCAATGAGACAACAATTCATAATGTCTATGAGGAGGACTTGTTAACGACGTTTAGGATATGAATCATAGTATTAATTACACAAAATTTGATAAAACCCATTTTCCATTCTTTCAAATAAACGTCTCTGTTATGGAGCAGGTTACTTGGGGGGGGGGGGGATTCTTTGAGAGGTGTTATTTTTCTTTACATCGTCTTATAAGAAGAAGGATTATTTTTGAGTTAATATGGCAGTTGAGTCGAATTTAACGTGTAAGGGTTGTAACATGTCGCTTATATCCCTTGCTTACAGACCAGATACATATTATAGAGGTCAAAGACTCCTAAATCCTGCACGAGAGACTAGTTCCTTCAAAATATGTCATAATATAGAAGGTCTACGCACAAAGTAATTATTTTACCACCCATTCACTACCATGGTCGCCAGATATTACTTGGCAATGAATGAGGAAATATTGAGTAATTTCTCTTATTCTCCTCTTTCCAACATTCGTTTCCATTTTTGCCCTCGTCTGCACACAAATAAGCCATTTTTCTTGTGATGTTATCATATCTCATTTCGGCTTCTACCTCACATTGAAAGCATGGTGACTTGCGCAGTTGGGTGTAACGAAGAAGACTTTGGCTCCTGTCATCAACAGATTTTTTATGCTGTCCTTCGGTCTCAATCTGGGTTTTTCCGGTTAAAGGTAAGGGGTCTGAAATGCCACAAAACGACCCTCTGGAAAGTCCGTTATCAGAGTGATTAACTAGTTGGTAAGGAGTTGGAAAGTATTCCATCAAATTTTGTGATGCCAGTCGGTATCCTTGTATCCTTCTACCACAGCAGTAATTTGCTTGATCCGTCCGTTTCTTCATCGATAACGAGGCATCCAGAGTGGCCATTTTCATTTGGCAGGATGATGATATTTGTGCAAACAAGGCTGCCTTCTCGTGTTGACTCAGTTTACGAATTCCTGTCAATAATCTTTGCATCTCTTCAGCACAAGAGAAATATCCCTCTCTATACGTATGTATATAATCCAGATCAGAAGTACTTCCTGTCATAAGATCAAAATGATCGAACTGTTTGAGATGAATGTTAAGACGAAGGATATTACGTCGTTCATTAACAATTTAGTATATATGATCTATCTGTCTATCTATCTATCTATCTATCTATATATCTATATATCTATCTATATATCTATCTATACTATTTTTGCACCTGAAAGCAATCAGCAACTCACCTGAGTCGCTTAAAGAGCAGGCTTTAGAAGATTTTTTTATATCAACGATTATTTACAACAACTTAGCTTATGCTTAGCAGCATGACACCTTTGGAACTAGCATCTCCCAAATTCCATACACCCTGCCCAGATGTCTTTAGGTAGTATCTATTTTGTCTCCTTCCTCGAAATAGAAAACTATGGAACTCATTGCCTTCCATATGTTGTGGATAGTTTCAAATCCAACATTAAAACTGACGTTGCTTCTTAATCACTCTCTCTTTTCTACCGTTAACATCTCTTAAGCCCGCTTTCCCCTGGGCGGATTTATTCGCGCAAAAACGATCTTTTAGCAGCGAAAAATTTTGACAGAAATTCTTTGTTTTCATGTCCTTTGGCGCGTAAGTTTGTTTATAAATATTGTTGCAAGATGGATGATGTAAATCGTAGGAATCTCTTGTTGCTGAGATCTCGATTATTGAGCATAATTTGCTGCCGGAAGATGTGAAAGACGGTTCCAAAGGAATAGAAAAGGCTTTTTTGATAAGGAAATTATACAAACATCAGAAGGCAAAGGATTAGTATCATTTTATCAAGCCGCGAAGATTGCATGATGCAGAATATTTTGACGGGTTGATTTTCTCAGGTAACTGGAAAGATTTGTACTCTGCAAATAAGAAGTATTAACAGTTGTTATGATATTAGATGAAAGCAAAGTTTCTTTGGCAACGTTTTTCTTTTCTGCTGTTGCTATTTTTGACGCGAGTTTGGATTAAGGATGTTTCGTGATACCAGGGTGGCAGAAAACTGAAAACTTCGAGGGAGCAAGGAAAATAACGGCAAAATTTCCTGTAAGGTAATGAATTTGCATTGTTGCATAATTAAGTGCCTTGCACCTACAATGACATAAAAATTCAGGGAGTTCTTGCTGGTTCCACTCCTTAGTGTTAGCAGTACGAATATTGATTTAGAACACCAAAAAGTTCAGTTCATCAGTCTCAAACAGCGTGTTTCTATACAAGAAGGAACAATCTCATAAGACAGCGACGCAAAACAGAAATACAACGCATAATTAAAACACAACAGGTCTGGAACACAACAACAAAAATACTCTTTTTGAAAAAGATTAAAACGGATTAATTTAGCCAACGTAGCGTTCTCCAATAAGATTATGAATCAGTATGACTATACGTGAAAATTTTGGTGAATTCTTCCAAAAAGAGTATCACGTAATATCTATCGCTCAATTTACTCCATCACATGAAAGGAAGCTTTGATTGTTGGTCAAATAGTTTGACTATAACTTTACTGGCACCACCCGTATAGGAACGAATATCCTCACTTTGGCTTAAAAACTGCCATTTTCCGTTTACACTGTTTTCACGCCAATATTTATCCATTGCCTTCTCTAGAATATTGTCTGAATGATGGAGAAAGGGACCATTCTCCGCAATAACCATTTCGTTTAACGCATGTTTTTCCAAGGGTTGCCGTGAGGATGTCGTTGGCAGAGATCACTTTCATCCTGTCACATCCCTTTGGGATCGCTTTTGAAAATTTATCAAATCAAACAGGATGATCGACGTTTGTTGTACAATTATACTACATGAATGCTGAAAGATCTGGCATCATATTTATATCTTCACAGCCATATTTCAATCTCAATTCTTTAATTTATGACTTATACGGCTTGAGGTCGCGCTTCGCTTGACTTGATCTTGCTTCGAGGGAACGGCGTACCCGCGTTCCCCGGTTTTCGGCCACCCTGCGTGATACTCTTCCAGAAATCTAATTAGCTTGCGTCATTTTCACTGCGAAAAGATGAATCCATTCGTGCGCACTTTTTCGCTCCTGCCAACAGTCACGCAACGATGCGTGAGTATTGAAGGGCGCATGCGTATGCTCAAAAAGAAAATCACCTAGTGCAAAACAGGCTCAAAGTAAACAGCTCTCCACCTGGTTGCGATAGCCAACTCAGTAAAATAGGAAGATATCGAAGGTAAAGTGGCTGTTGAGAGTAGAAGAGACTAGAAAAATATGACAAGTTTTCCCATCAGTTCTCCCGTCATAACGATCCGTGCTTTGTTCTTCTTAAGGGGATGGGAAGGTAAGAAATTACTAGTACAGGGAATTTACTGTAAAGAAAATCTACCCTCTATGTTGTAAGAAATGGGTTCTTGGTAAGGGAATGGGAATGTTATATCTGTGTCTCGATAGCTTAAAATGTGTGGTACGTGCTGTAGCATAGCGGCATTAAGAGCAGTGGCATGGTCAGTGGCATGGGTGGTCAAATTTGCAACGACAGTAGCATGGGCTGTAGCATTGGTGTTGTTATGAGCAATGGTATGGGCGGTGGTATGTGCAGTGACTCAAGTCGTGGCTTGGGCAGCGATATTGGTGGTCGCATGAGCGATGATATTTGCAGTGGTATTGTTGGTGGCTTAGATGGTGGTATTTGCTCTGGCATCGCTGGACTAGTGATCAGTAGCATAGTCAGTGCTATGTCATGGTGATATTTTACATACTCTGTTAAGCAGGAAGAGCTTGCCTCATTACTGATGGTACAGCATTTATAGTCATATACCTCCTTTGCTGCAAAGGAGGCCTTGAGAAAATACTTTAATCTATACCTGTATCTGCTGGTCTTTTCAATCGAGTTCCTTTGATGTAAGCAACTGTAAGCTCCAAAACATCTGCTTTCTCTAATCGGGAACAGATAGTACCCTAAAATGAAAGAGCAGACCAAGTTAAATACTAACCTTTATGAAATTATTTGCCACATGATGTTCAAACAACATGAAGTTAAATACTAACCTTTATCAAATTAATTGCAACATGATGTTCAAACAACATGAAGGTAAATACTAACCTTTATCAAATTAATTGCAACATGATGTTCAGACAACATGAAGTTAAATACTAACCTTTATCAAATTATTTGCCACATGATGTTCAAACAACATGAAGTTAAATACTGACCTTTATCAAATTAATTGCAACATGATGTTCAAACAACATGAAGTTAAATACTAACTTTTATGAAATTATTTGCCACATGATGTTCAAACAACAAAAGTAAAAGTTGAAGTACTAAGACATTTCTGCTCGTATTGTGTTATCTGGCAACTATTTACGAAAGAGAAGGTGGTTGAACGTTTAAGATTAGTTTAAGATTCGGGTTGTGGCTTGGGAATAATTAAGGCCTTATTGCAACGTTAGATTTGCATGTGCTTCTAAAGACTAAACAGTAAAATTCTTTTAATGTACAATCGAATCACGTTTGATGATCTACACTCAATACTCTTTGTCTAATAAGAGGTTTGAGAACTAATTCTGAATTATCATATTCTTCTTACTCTCGTGGCTTCATCATGTCATCAGCCACCACTTGGACGGTTTTTGACGTTGACCTCACTGCCATCTTTGTTCTCCCACATATTTGGATACTTAACGAGGATATGTTTTATTTTTAGATGTTCGTTCACCTTTATTGCAGACTGATTATCTCCATACACGGTGGTAGGACCGTGTTGTATCCCATGTAGTTTCGTTAGCAATCGCCGAATCCAGGTACATTCCTGCACTCCAAAGAATTGAGGGACATACTCTGCATTCGACTGTGCCACGACTGTTTGCTTCTTACTTTTCCAACAGATAGCAGCTCCATATTCTTTATGACTTGATGTGGATACCCATCTAGATCTCCAGCCAAATCAACATCCGACTATACTTCAAAGTTTCATTTACAGCCGAACACTAATCAGGCTTTGTACCATTCACGAGAACGTTTGTGTCTGATCTCGGCAGTTCCTCGTTGATCTTAAGGGAAATTCTACAACCTTGTCTTTATTCTCAGGTCTATCCCAATTTGCATTCCTTCTACATTATCATCTCCTGCAGCCAGCTCTTCATCATTCATGAGCTTCTTCCACTCGTGGGGGTCATCTGCTTGGTACAATGCATGCTATACTTGGAGATTGATTCCAAATGCCTAGTAATATTCATCCATACCACTCGTGGGGGTCATCTGCTTGGTACAATGCATGCTATACTTGGAGATTGATTCCAAATGCCCAGTAATATTCATCCATACCCCTCGTGGGGGTCATCTGCTTGGTACAATGCATGCTATACTTGGAGATTGATTCCAAATGCCTAGTAATATTCATCCATACCCCTCGTGGGGGTCATCTGCTTGGTACAATGCATGCTATACGTGGAGATTGATTCCAAA